>JAAXCT010002282.1:0-83649 GCA_012490785.1 Eragrostis nindensis | reverse complement strand
CTAATTTGGAGCTAGACGAGCACTTTGTAGTTTGTGGCTATCCTTCCTTATTTACAGAATTGGATCATATCCTTGGACAGTCCTCACGCATTTGTGATTTGCCCTACTTTTGTAGAATACAAAGTCCACTCATACAACAGAAATGGCATTTGTGCGGTGGCATTTATGGACGATCACTATCCTGTACGAAGTGCGTTTTCTTCTGAATAAGGTACCGATCATATTTATGGAGATTCCTGATCACATATTTTTGTATTTGGTTTAGTATCATTCTGCACTTGTTAAGGTATTGCTTCCTTTTTCATAGGTCAAAATTTTGTTGTTTCTAAACACTTATTTCACAAAAATCAAATAAAAGGAAGCTCTATTTATGACACTACGGATTTGCTGCTCGCCAGCTTGATCTTGAGATGCTATATGAAAAACACTATAAATTTGCTACTTGACAGCTTGACCCTTAGTCTTGCTCAAGGCTGGTACGATTATTAGGTTTTGTTGATAACTTGATGGTACTGATTTTCAATACCCTTTCTGTATTTTATATCCCTATATTTATGTACTGTTAAAGAACTAACGGCAGCAAATGATATCCACTCGTCTTTCGAAAGAAAAAACAATCAATATCCACTATCAATTTGGTGTCCTGCTTCATAGCCCTTCTACATGACTTTATAAGATTCAGTTTCAGTACTGATTTGATGCTTTTTATGAAGGTACTTGATGAATACCAGAAGTCTTTTGGGGACTCCTGGAAATCTGCTACTGCAGATGGGACTCAACCGTGGCCTTTCCTAACAGACGCTTTGACAAAATTCCAGGTCTTAAACTTCCTTTGATATAGAAGTACTTTATCCCTTGTGTTGATTGAGATAAGCTTATCGAAATAATACTCATTATGGGGACCTACCGTTGGGTAATTTATCCTCTATGGGAAAGGTCAGGTAAACGAGTTGAATTGCTGTGATCTGGTTGTGTTTGGTATCTCCATTGCAACAGACCTTGCTGTTTGGATGAGACAGCATACCTTTAGGTGTTATTTATTTCAGAGACAGCCTTATTGGAAATGATTATATGTTTTGGATGTATCAATATTCAAAAATCATACTTTATGTTTCTTCCTACTCATTTAGCACATTTGCTCAGCTCACAAGTAGTATTACTACATAAATGCCAGCTGGATTGCTCTGATGGCTACCTAGGAGTAGCATATTAATTTTGGAGATATTTTTTAAGTTCATCTTGCCATGTTGCCGCTTAAACGGAGATTGGTTATAGCTGTGTAGCTGATACAGGATTGTGCCTGCTTTTGATTACTCTTTCTGTCTCAAAAGTAACATCTCCTCAATAATCCTGACAAATTCAACACTTTGTAGGACCCTGCAGAAGCTGACAAATTAATGAAAATCCAGAGGGACTTGGATGAAACGAAAATCATCCTCGTAAGTGTTATCTATTCAGAGCTATCTTTTGCTTCAGTTTTTACAGAATACTTCCACCGTACACTAAATGTTTTGGACTACCTATAACAGCATTTGCAGAATATATCCACTTAAGAGCGTTAGGCCTTAGATGTGTTTGCTGGTACTTTATCTAGATGAAAAAAATAAAAGCCACAGGGCATTGCCTTGCTTGTGCTGGTAATTGATTTAGATGGTCATAGGAACTAAGCCATGATTCTGTCTTCTGTAGTGAAGTTTTGTTGTAGTTGGTTTACACGTCTGAGTCTGAACAACTCATATGGTGCGCAAGGAAGAAGCAGTTGCTCAAGGAACATGTGATTTTTTTATTTTTGGTATTGCCATGTGCTCATATACGTAGTCTGTACAAACTACCTTGATCGCATTTGCACGATCTCATGCTGAATCTACTATGTTTGTAAATGGTAGCAACTTGATAACTGTTGCTCATTGTGAATCCTTAATGGCTGAATATTTTTGCAGCATAAAACTATTGAGAGTGTCCTTGCAAGAGGAGAGAGATTGGATAGCTTGGTCGAGAAAAGCTCAGACCTGAGTGCCGCTTCACAGGTAATCCTATCTTTGCCTTTTCTGACAAATATTTTTTTTAAGTTTCAAAGTTTTGCTACTTACTGTTACTCTTCACAGTCATACATTAAGAATTTGACAAATTCAATTTCTTTTGTAGTAGCATATTTTTTCAGGTGTGTAGACTGTGTCTGTTAACTTTTCTAGTCTGAGTCCATTGTTAACACCTTATGTTTGATCCTCCAGTAAAAATTCCAAGACATTTGTGTCCGGTTTTTGTTTTTTTTCATTAGTTGGAGGAATATCTTTCATTTATAATTCTGGTACATTTACGCCAGGTTTCTGTATTTGCATGAACTAGTTTTCTGAGACATTTATGCCTGGTTGGTTGCCATTTGCATAAATGCTTCAGTCACCTTGGTTTCTCTACAACCATCTTTCGGTGTCAGCCAAATGCTTGATAGCATAGATGAGGTAGAACATGCTTGTTACAATTCCTAAATACCATGATCCAGTATCCAGAATATTTACGGTTTGGCATTGATGGGTTCTTAAGCCCCTGTTCCTCTATGCTACTAGATCTGTTGCAGTTTTGAAACATCAGGAGGTTCTTCAGCTTATTTTATCTATATTACTTTACAAAACATCATGTAATGTTCAGTTTGTTATTGTTTATTAGTTAATCTACTTCATTTCATGTGTGTTATTGTTCTGTCTCAGATGTTCTACAAGCAGGCGAAGAAGACAAACTCATGCTGCACTATACTTTAAAGTTGCGGGCCTTCCATCATGTTTGCAAGGTGCCAGGTTAATGCAGATATTCTTAGAGATGTTAATTACTCTCTCCAGTTGGGTTTGATTGATGTTCAGTCTGAAAGTTAACTGTTAAGCGTCAAACACACCTAACCAGAGGATGCCTTCACCTTCTCGTTTTATCTAATTAATGTCTCGTCACAATTTTTATTCCTCTTTGTTTTCAGAAACAAAAACGGATCAATATTCTGCTACTGTCTGTAAGTTAAGCGAGGTTTCCAAGCCTAGATGTCGATGCTGTTGGGGCCGTGTCTGAGAGGTGGAATTTTTCCCTGAATTCTGCGAGAATGAAACTGTTTTCTTGTGAAAATTCCTGCATTCCAAACCGCTGCGCTACCATTCTTTGGTGATATGCCTCTGTACTACTCACTAACATAATTTATTGCACTGTATGGTTTGCCTCAAAATCCAGAAATCACCGTCTATCTTTGTTTACCCCCTTCATACACTGTTAAAATCTCCAAGCATGATGGAGCACATTTCCTATTTGGTATCTATGGTTTTTGTCTTATACTCTTGTACATGGGTAATTAAAGTGATGTTTTGTTCGCTTGTACATGATTTACCGATACTTGCTCTCATCTTGTTACTTCAATGTAGCTTGTAGTAGTATGCATACTGTCAAACTGCCAACATGATTTCAGTTGACGCATTTTCCGAACCTGTTCTTCTGTTGTTAAGGAGCAATTGGACGGCAGAAGCTTTGTGCTTCTTGCTTGCAACTTCCCAAAAGTCTCAGCTGGAGTCACTGGATCACGAAATGCATGCTGATCCGGTACGAGAAGTATACTGTAAGCAATTACCTGAACGGACCGACACCGGCATAGCGTGGATTTGAAGCCTCCAATGCAAGATACACGGGCAATCGCTCTCGCTTGTAGCGGGACCAACCATATTCCATGCGTGACGGTCAGGTAAGGCAGGCAGTTAGCCACTTGCTTCGAGTCGCCATTTGCCAGCGACGACACACCCAGATCAGAGAGCCGTCGCGTCAGACTCCGGCCATGGCTGACGCCGGCATCCAGGTCCTAGTCACCCTGCCCCAGTTGGCGCCTTCCTCCTTCCCATCCCGCCATCCGCCATTTCGTCGGCAGGCGCCACCACGAGACAAGGCCTCGCTCTCGCCTACCTCCCTACGTCCCTGCCGCGGCGGCACCAGAAACGTGCGTTCGACGCAGCCAGCCGCACCGGATAGATCAAGATAGGCCTCCCGGCCGATTCCGTTGGAGCTCCACGCCCCTTGGCTCCTAGCCTCACTTTTCCGCCGCGCTGCCCCCACCTCGCAGCAGAGGAAACCACAGCACGACACACGTCGCGGCGCGGCCAGCCAGCCAGCTCCTGATCAGCGCGCGAGCTAGATATACCCGGTTCGCGCGGGAGCAGCGGTTGCCCGCCCACGCGCTCTCCGCACTGCTGTCGTTGCACATTCGCACTAGCCGAAGCGAGTGAGAAGAGGCGCCGGCGGCGGAGCGGGGCGAGATGGACCACGCGGCGGAGGCGCACCAGACGGACCTGATGACACTCACGCGGCACGTGCTGAACGAACAGAGCCGGAACCCCGAGTCCCGCGGCGACTTCACCATCCTCCTCTCGCACATCGTCCTCGGCTGCAAGTTCGTCGCCTCCGCCGTCAACAAGGCCGGGCTCGCGAAGCTCATCGGGCTTGCCGGCGAGACCAACGTCCAGGCAAGTGCCGCCGGCCGGCTCACGGGGCCATCGTCTTGGTCACACGGAATTGTCCTCTTATTACAGTTATTACAGTGTCGCTTGCTTAACTGGTGATGCTTTTCTGCGTGACCAGGGAGAGGAGCAGAAGAAGCTGGACGTCCTGTCCAACGAGGTGTTCATCAAGGCCCTCGTCAGCAGCGGTCGCACCGTATGATATTTCTTCTGCTTGCTCATTTGCGATTCAGTTTTCGGTTCGGAGTGCGTATTTGTTTTGTGACCTGTCTCTGCGAATGGATGCGCAGTGCGTTCTTGTGTCCGAGGAGGACGAGGAAGCTACGTTCGTCGACCCTGCGCAACGTGGAAAGTGAGTATAACTCCAACCGTCAACACACGCCTCCCCTGCTTCACGCTCAGTATCGTTATCCGTCGCAGTTGTGATGAAATGTAAATTTTCGTTTTCGATTAAAAGGTATTGTGTTTGCTTTGATCCCCTTGATGGCTCCTCCAACATCGACTGCGGTGTCTCCATCGGAACGGTATGTACACAAAAGATCACACAGATTGAATATTACGAAACGTTAAATAGCTCAAAGCAATCCGAAAGTCACTACATTCACACCTTTTGCTTTATTACTGCTACTCTCCTTATATCTGAGGAGAGATGGCTGGTGATGCGAAAAGAGTATTTTCAGCCAAAACTGTAGACTTATTTCCTACTCCTCTAATATTGCTACCCGGTTTCCATTTTTTAATACTATTATTTATGAGAAAACTGGAAATTCTAGCAGCAAGGTGTGTCTCATTAACAATTGAATACGACAACCTGATACACCTATAATGAACTTTGATCCGTTGCCTACTCGTCATGAGCCGGGACTTAGTAGTAATTAGTATTGCGCGGTGTCATGAATCATGATCGATGCTGCATGCTTTGCTCCTCCTCCCTTAGTTATGGATTTCTTATTGTTAACATGTTTTTTCCTTTTCGTACAGATTTTTGGGATTTACCTGATCAAGGACAAGGACAATGTGACTCTGAAGGACGTGTTGCAGCCTGGGAAAAACATGCTTGCTGCTGGCTACTGCATGTACGGCAGTTCCTGCACGGTAATCAGGCCGTCGTTTTCGTAACCTGAATTATTAAAAAAAATTGACCTGAAAATCAGGCCTACGTAAACCCGTTTCCACCTCAAGTTAATCATCCTAACTGAATTGATTTGTGTTACTACTCTGCTGCAGCTTGTTCTCAGCACCGGGAATGGTGTCAATGGCTTCACACTTGATCCGTCTCTTGGGGAGTTCATACTGACTCATCCAAACATCAAGGTCCTTAGACCCCTCCACAATGTTTAATCCTCTTCTGTAAGCTGACAAAGAAATAGAACACTCACACCCGTGTCATCATGCTTGATTTTTTTGCAGATACCTAAGAAGGGGAAGATATATTCTGTTAATGAAGGGAACGCCAAAAACTGGGACGAGCCTACGGCGAAGTATGTCATTCTTGTCTTCATAGTACTACTATACATACACTCAGGGAAAAATATTACTACTATTTACATGTACTTTTATACAATGTATAAATTTTACACCATACTGCAGGTTTGTGGAGAAGTGCAAATACCCCAAGGATGGTTCGCCACCTAAATCTTTGAGATACATTGGAAGGTGAGCAAAACCATTCAGTAGAGTTTTTTTGAAGCAAACATTCAGTAGAGTTTCGTCAGAAAAAAACTAATGCATGAAACCATTTTAGTCATCCGAATCAAATCACCTGTACTGACACAAACTCCTAATGTTTTACAGTATGGTTGCTGATATTCACCGTACCCTTCTGTATGGAGGTGTATTTTTGTACCCTGCAGACCAGAAGAGCCCAAATGGGAAGCTCCGGTAAGCCGGCCTCTATACCATCATCTGGCATTTGTCACATAATCATTGCAAATAAAGGTCTGATCTATGAAGGTGTTAATTTTGTTTTACAGTGTCCTGTATGAGGTTTTCCCCATGTCATTCCTTATGGAGCAAGCTGGAGGCCAGTCTTTCACAGGAAAAGAACGGGTAAGAATTCTGCTTCGCTCCATTATCTACAAAAAAATTCTGCTTCTCTCTCTGTGGTGTACGTTAAGCAGCAGTATCCTGATGCATTGTTCAAACTTTTTTTTTCTTTGATCTCTGATGCATTGTTCAGACTCTTTTTTTTTCATTGAGCTCTGATGCATTGTTCAGTTTTTTTTTCCTTTGAGCTCTGATGCATTGTTCAAACTTTTTCTCTTGAGCTCTGATGCATTGTTCAAACTTTCTTTCTTTGAGCTCTGATGCATTGTTCAAACTTGCTGCTACATTGGCATGGCACTGCAGGCTCTAGATATCGTCCCCACCAAGATTCATGAGAGATCTCCGATAGTCCTGGGCAGCTACGACGACGTGGAGGAGATCAAAGCATTGTACGCCGAACAGGCAAAGTCGAGCTCGGCTTGATCAGAGCATCGTAAGAGGTGTAAATCGACTTGTCCCTTGCCTTGTTGCGACATGAATCAGACATTTGTTTTGTTGGTCTTATTGTAAGATTGTAACATCAAGTGTGATAGTATGGAGGCCTGGAACTGCTTCACAAGCAACAAAGGCTTCTATTCTTACAACCGTTCGTCACTAATACATACATAAGTACATCTCTTGCAGCTAAGACGAACTTATGCTCCCTGGCAAAATCTATTTGCACCCCATGCTGCTCCGGCCAAGCATACTCGTAGCTACTGTTGCTTATGTCCGGCATGAAGACTACTGTGGCAAACTCTGCTTAATGTATTGCGCGTACAGATCCCTGCAAAGACGTGATCATGTTAATGCACATGTAATTACTCGACACCTGGATATCCAATACTCTCGGTTTGACAGTTGGACACTAACATGGAGTATTGGATGGCATCACGAGCTGTGCTCACAGGCTGAACCTCGTTTACAGCGACTTCCTTATTCTCGTTCTTCTTATCTGAACATTTCGTTGAACATACTATGTATTTAGCAAAAATACATTTTGTTGAACAGATCATGTATATGAGAAACAAAAGCGTTCTCTAATAAAGCAGCAAACTGAGGATTCCGACGGCTTACAATCTTCGAAGAATCGTCGGATTTCCTGGACGCGGTGGGGTGAGAGCTCGCTGAGATCGTTGTAGTGACGGTACTCCGGATCATCGGTGCAGACAGCTATGATCGTGTCGTCCTTCTCCCCCTGTCCCAAGAAAAAGGCCAATCTAAGTTTCTCAACTCGTGAACAGTGCACAGATGGAAGATATGATACGACATGCCATATACGTACCTGGTCGATCATAGGCATGAGACCGATCGCCCTGGCTCGGAGGAAGCAGCCAGGAAGAACCGGCTCCTGCATGAGGACCAGGACGTCCATGGGGTCGTTGTCCTCGCAAAGCGTTCGCGGGATGAAGCCGTAGTTGTGCGGGTACACCACCGAGGAGTAGAGCACGCGATCAACCTGACACAAGCTCAGGTTATCTGTCTGTCTCTGCTGTAGCCTTAGGTGCGCATCAATGGTGAGCACGGTGAGTTGTCTTTATACTGACCTTGATGAGCCCTGTCTTCTTGTCGAGCTCGTACTTAACCTTGCTCCCTTTGGAGATCTCCACAACCTGTCTCAACGATCACAGGCGCGCCATACATACCCGCAAAAGTGAAATTAGCGGATGCCAAAGTTGTGAGGAGCCGGGGAAATCACTAAGCTAATCAGTACTTACAACGTTGAACACGGCAGGAGCATCAGGACCTAGACGCACAAAAGAAGAAACATCATCAGGTGTTAGCGCCTGGAGCAGCACGACCGATGATGCTGGGAAGGGAAAAACGAAAGCCCGCAGAACGGCTCACCGGTCTCAAGGTCGTGCCATGGGTGCACGGCGACGGACCTGCGCGAGATGGACGAGAGGATCCTCTCGTTCAGCCGCGGGGTCTGGCGCCCCGGCTTGTCGCTCCCCGCCCCCGCGTGCCCGTCCGCCTCGCTCATTTTCCTTCCTCCCGCGCTTCGCTTGCTCTCTGTTGATCGAGGAGGATGCGCGGCGAGTTCGGGAATGCCCGCAGCGTGCTGGTTTTGTGCCCTTCATATACGGACGGGGTCGCGGTGAGAGGTCCGGCTGGCACGTGGGGCTGGCTGGGTTGCCTGCCACAGCCGCACCGCTTCGCGCGAGTTCTCTCGCCTTCCGACCGATCAAAGTGGCGACGCCGCGTGCGAGACCTCTCACTTTCACGCCGAGAATCCGTTGGTCGCCTGCGTTCCGGGACGCGCGTAATGAGGCTATGAGCCGAAGCTTCAGGCGCTCATGTCTCGCTTTCCGCCTGTCCACTGGACGTGAAGGTGTGATGTGGTCTCAACAGCCTGCTCGTACACTAGCACCGTTACCTACAGACTTTTTTTTTTAAAAAAAAGGACTCTGTTCGTTCTCGGTGGACATGATTCATTTCCTGAGTCTGAATTCGTACCTCTACAGATTCTGAGCAAGAGCAGTGTTTCAGTGGACGCCACGGAAGACAAATAGTACTGTACAAGTTCACCCTAGGGCATGGGCTGAAGGATTCACGTTACAAGCAACCTGGCATCAATCGTTCCGCTTGAACGGAACAAACGGGGCTCAAGAGCTAATCAGACTCCGGATTTTTAAGGTACAAACCAGACACAATAAGACCATAACTCAAGCTAGCTGGTTTCGTTACTGGCCAAGGCACAATTTTGCGGCAACCTTAAAAGGGGAACTTCCACAATCATATCGGAATGACAGATCACCGGCGTGTTTTATCTGAAAACTTCTACAGTATGAAAATACAGACCTGACTTCAGATGGAAGGAACAGAGCGTGTGAAAAAAAATAGCTTGCTCTCTTATTTGAAGTACCAAATCATACCATGGAGCTCTGAAAGTATGAAATGTATGCACCGGGAAACATGGTGCCCTCATCACACCCACTGACTACAAGCCTTGATTCAACCACATAGCTGCAATAGACACCAATATAACAGAACCAACCCTTTCAGTACCCGAAAGAGCATGGCTAATCAAAGAACCTGATTTGAGGTCTCTAAAAACAACCAATGTGAAACATTGACAAATGGCAACAGTTGTGCAACAGCTCCACTTCCAACAGAGCACTCATAATTTAAATGCAAGGTGCAAAAGTCCTAAACAGGCATTGCATAAGATAACATGACTCCAATTCTGCAGTTGCATCCGTTACATTATTCAAGCACAGAGTTAGTGGATTTCCAGTATCAAAGATCACATACTACACATTATGCATAACTTGACTCATATAGTGCATATGTGATCGAACTGTTTGAAGGACCCAGCTAAGCCTGGGGCTTATCGGCGGCCGGCTCCGGCTGGGGCTGGGCCTGCGCCGGAGTGAGCGCCTTCTTGATGGAGACGGCGTGGATCTGTTCCATGTGCGGCGCCAGCGCGGCGTTCACCATCCGGTGCCGCTCAAGCAGCCGCTTCCCCTCGAATTTCTCCGACACCACCTCGATCTCGTAGCTCGCACCACACCTGCACACCAGTCACTCAACCAATCAACAAACAAACAAACAGGGCACTAAATCCCTTCTCTTGCTCCTGGAATTCGAATTATGCTAGAAATTCTAAGTCATTCGGGACGGGCTTACCCTCCAGATATGTCCGTGACCACCTGAAAATTGCAGAAACACAGCGGCGGGAACAGTTAGGGTTTAGGATGGAAATTGATGGATTAAAAGGTTTTAGAGCGGGAGGAGGCTTACGAGATGGGAGGGGCTGAGAGCGGAGGTGATGGCCGCCTCGACCTCCTCCTTGGTCACGCCCATCGTTGCTTCGCTTCCGCTCCGCCGGTGTTCGGGTCAAGAGACGGCAAGCTAGACGGACGACGTCGTCTTGGCTATGGTTAAACGAAGGCTGGAATTTCACCTTTCCAGTTTAGAGATAAAATATTCCAGATGTGGCTTGGATGGGCCAGGAAACGTTGCAATATTCTGTTCTTCTTCCTAGAGAGTCATAGTGGACTGGGAATCGAATATTTCGGTGGGCTTCGGGAATATTACAATCCAATATAACTTCGCCAAGAACTTATCCAGCCTTTCCCAGTCTACGAGTTTCACGAGTTTCACTCTTGACACTGATCCACTAATGTTAGCTTCTGCTAATTGCCACTCATTCCACCACGGCTTAACTGTCAAATTTTTCAGGGTATCCCAACGATTGTCCCATGAGACAAGATGCTGTAGAAGTGTATACATGGGTGATGGGTTACAAATCACAAAATTTTGCACCAAGTATAAGCTTTAGGCCAACATGTAACTACAGGAAACTGGTAAACTTTTGGCAAGTAAACTGAATCAGATGAGAACTACTACAAAATTCAACAAATACATTAGCACCTGAACCAGATAAAATTCAGAGAGAAGATGCTATTACAAGGATTTGTCACAAGCTAAACCTACAATCCACCACACAGAACATAGACTCAAAGTCCTCGACTCGCCAAACACATAGCAGTCACGATTGACAATCAGCAGGATCCCAGGTTCAAACTTCATGCAGTCCGCAGGGGTGGAGAAACCAATATAACACCATCACCTCGGACAAAAAGGAATGGGATGTTGCGTTTAGTTGTCTGCAAAAAAAAAACATCAAGCAAATAGTTATTCACATCACCATATCAACATCGTCATTGGACATCTCATAGACTGAAAACAAATGAACTGTGGCATAACATTAGGTCTTGACCGTCTTGTCATCAAATCAATCACAGTGGTTTTATGGATGCCAGTTATCTGGTGCCACACAAAACTGGAAGCAGAACTATGAAGCCCTAGCATTCTAAGAGATTCACATAGGCTTGTTTTTTATTGATTTTCAATTAATGTCAGCACCACCTTAAGCACATTGACCATCCATACAACATTAATGTATCAAAGGAACACACTAGGCGTATAGTCCCCAATTAGTCACTTACACAAAATCACAAATACACAATAGCTCTTTGCATCCTAGACACGCTGAAGAAGATAATCTGCTTCCCATTGATGCACATATATACCACAATTCGTCATGAAGTGCACAGGAACAATCATACTTGACATCCAAGATTCGGCACAACAAAATTATTCATTAAAATCAAATGGTTAAAAGCACAAAGCACTTACGCGGACAATTTCTTCATATGTTTCATCATCAATCTCAACAGTTGTCACAACCTCCTCAACATCTCCAAGGATCATGTTTAAGTGTTGATCATATGCCTGGATAAAAAGGTAAACAGAAGACATTAGAAGCTATCGTCCCAATAGGCCAAAAATGTTATACACGGTATAGATTTAAGGAAAAAACAAAAATAACTGAAAAAAAATCAGTGAAAAGACGAGAGTATCATAAGCAAGCCACAGCAGGAGCATGGAACTTGAAGGGGGAAAAAAAGACAAGATGTGGCAGGGTAGCATATAAGACTACAAAATGTGCAGCATAGCATTGTTGTTCATTATGAGGTTCCAAATAAATTAGTATGAACTCATTGTTCCACATGATTAATATCTAAATAACAGTCACATCAGAATCTTACACATATTAATGACCTATGTCACGTAATCACGAATCTAATGCCTAATCTATGCTACAGTATGCTAGTCTAATCACTTATTACTCATTAGATTCGTCTCGAAGTCAATTAAATTCTATGTAATCACATATTCGTTTCTAAAGTTAGATAATGACATCATGTAATTCAGGAATGCTACTTGTATCCAGTATCCTGTTAATGCCCAACAGTTCTGCTATCAACATACATTTCTTTTTCTAGAATATGCAAGAGAACTGTATATCTTCGTATCAAGAAGATTACAGTAAATGAACCGTTACAAGCTCAAACCGCTCACTTCTGATTTCGTACGGGAATTAGATAATTATTATCTTAGAGTAAAAGGACTAATGACCTAGTTCCATCCACTTTACAAATAAAATTGGGTAACAGTCAACTTCAAAAACAGCATACAGCTAAGGCAGAAACATAGGTTTGAACATTAAAATGGTCTTGTTCTAAGCAGAGAAAATAATTCACTTCATCTATCTGCAAAAACTTCCTTGCATGAGCCCTTCCATAAATGGGCAGTGTAGATTCTGAGTCATTGAGCAGTCCTTATCAATGCTTTTGAACTGGTAGTTGTTATTTCACAAGAACATATTAACCTCCAGCATTCCAATTACTAAATTGTTGCATTAAAAATGACTGGAACATGCAGTAAAGGCATAAAACTGAGTGAGATACCATCTAACAAACAAAAAAAGAGGGCGACGGAATTAGTGGATAGAGCTCATCAACTCGTCGGTTCACATCGTCATTGCAACCAGGAACTACTAGTCTACTACCAATCAACATCCGATCAACCAGGGGTCACAAGCACAGTATATAGGAAGTTAAATGGTCCTATGGAAAGGACAAGGGCTTACATGGAGCTTGCCGCGGAGCTCACGGTCGGATCGGAGCTTGACGTAGATGCGCTCGTCGAGGCTGAGCCGTATCAGATCCAGCGGCTCCTTCACCGCGATCTCCTCCTCCGCCGATGCCATCGCCGCCGACTCTCCTCAGCTCCCCGCCCAAAAACCTCTAAACCCTAGCTACCCAACCAAATCACGGCCACTGGCTTCAGCTCCAGAGTTCAGATGCGCTTACGTTTTCGTTGGTGCTGCGGCGCCGTCGTGGTCTCTTTTGGGTACAGCATCTCGAGCCCCTGTACTAGCTGTTTTAATGGGCTTTCTTGGAAGCCCATATAGAACATTGAGCCCTCATTGAGATCCGTAAGCGGGCCACAAGTCAATGGCAGCCCATCGTGCCCTATTCCCCGCCGCGGCGCAAAAAAAAAAACTACTCCCTCCCTCCCAAATTACTTGTCGTTTTAGCTTTGGACACATGAATTAAGGAGAGGTGAAAAAAGTAGGTGCACAGAAAACGAGGAGAAGAGAGATAGAGATAGAGGTGTGTTGGGAATAGGGAAATGTGCATTAGGATGCGAAGATGATAAGTAAATTGGAAAAACTGAATGAGTGTAGTATGACAAGTAATATGTGACGGAGGGAGTACACATGTTCTTCAGCTGAAAATGCAGTACAGGTTCCTCTCTGAAAATAAAACTCCGATTTGAGTCATCGGCAGGAAAAAAAAAGAAAAAAAAAGAAAATGTTCTCATCTCATGACCACATATTTATCATGACTTATCACTAATGTGTATCGGCCGTTCTTCCTGTAAAAACATGTTCCTATTGACCCTTGGTCCTTTTTTTCAAGATGCGTCACAAGAGCTTTCGACATTGGAACAGTTGGGTGATAGCCATAGCGCTGAGATCACCATCCAGATTGCACTTGCACCACACCCTCTTGTCCTCCTCCATGTAGCACGTCTCTTTTGTAGTTTTCCCATTGGGCGCATACTTGCATTCGAAGTTCGAATTAGCTTCGAACTGCCGCTTTCATTCATGTTCCACTGACATTTTATTAAGCACACGAATCATATTGACTACCATCTGATGATCCTCGACGTTTACATCCACACTCATTTTTATATGGAAAGGCAATGGCTTGATGGCACATAAATAATTTCTGGGCGGCAAAAAAGTTGTGCTCAGCTGGATTAGGCAGTTGTACCTGATAAATATGCGTACACCCCTGTTGACATTTTATTTACGTTCGCCTTGTTGTTATACGACCTCTTCCTCCCGAAAAGTCTAAAGCAGTGTTGATTTTAGAGAGAGGGAACGAAAAAGAAATCTCCAGGCATTATCATGCGGTCTCTGCTACCGTCTGAACGTTTGCCAATAGCTGGTGTTCTTGTACGATGCTTTCCTTTCTCGATGCTCCCGCTGAATCAAATAAGCATGGGTTGCATCAATCTACTCCTTTTTTTCCTTTCCCTTTTGGTGATGCAAACGTATCGCTGAAAAGAAAAAAAGTTGTGTAAGATTACAGCAGGATGAAACCAAAACATCTTTAGCTCTGACAACCTGCTACCACAAGCAGCAAGATTTGACGAGACGAGATCTGAGCAAAAGCCCCGGACACCGTAGCTCAAACCATTCATGTCTCTCAGAGAAAGAAACTGTCGCAGACAAATTCAGGGGTATAGATGGTGTGCTACTGAGAATTTCCTTTTGTTTTCCGTTCGATTGCTGACAAATATGCGTGGAATGGTGCGCAGTAGCACTATCTTATCCTTGGCTCATGCATGATTCATGCACCGGGCCACGAGTTTAGTTATACGCAGACGCAACACGCTAGCGGCCGGAATAGTATTTGTTTACTCCTACATGGTGTAGTGGTTGGAACGATAACGCCGGTGATTTCAGACGCGATGCTTCATCGCAGACTATGCACATCTGTCTGACAAACGCTTGTGAACAAGCCGACGCGATTGCTTCGCAAATTCAGTACGATGCTAACCTCTGATTAATCAACTAATCCAGATTACTGATTGAAACTTGCCAACAGTAATCTATCACTATTTAAAAGCTGTCGTCCTTATTTGCAGCTAGCATCCTAATCCAAGTGCTATCTGTTTCTTTCGAGTTTGGAGTAGTAGACCATAAATATGGAGATGATGGGGAACTACCGTGTGCTATGGGATTTCGTTTTCTTGTTGTGCAAAACTCTGTATGAAATCCAGGGACAGAACAGTTTTTTTTTTCCCGGCCACGGACTCGGTGGCGCTTGGGAGCCTCCATTGGCCGGCTGGCGTCAGCCGCCGCCGCCGCAGCACGCCTATCGTGGCCTGAACCCCCAACTGGCCATGGCCACCTGCACCGGTGACGTCCCGATCGGTGGAACCTTCTTGGCCATCCACGAGCGAGCGCTCTCACGCGCGCGACGGCGAAGGCGACGCTCGGGGCCCGTGTACCTGCCCGCTGCCCACCGAACTGACTGACGGCGCGGGGCCGTGAAGAGGCCGGCGTAACCGAAACTGAACCGTGCAACCACCCTACGGCGTAGCAGCGTCCTTGTTGTAGCTCCGGTGCCTTCCTGTCTCTGGCTGCCGGGGCGAGAGAATATTGTCACGGTTTGTCTCGTTCCCTCACCGCTGGAAAGCGGGGGAAAAGCTCGCGGCTCGCGTCTTTGGCAGGCCTCCTTTTGCGCTGTAGTTTCAGAGACCTTTGTTGCTCACCTCACCTGTACCAACACGGAAGGCATTCACCCTGTTCACATGCTCTCCGCTCCGGTTAAAACACATGCGCGTGCGCAGAAGACGCGGTTCGGAGTGAAGCGGCGGCGAGTGAGCTCTATCGGAAGAAAAAATGGCAGCTCGTCTCGCTGTTGGCTGTTGCTGTTTGAGAGTCAAAAGAGGGATTTGCACAGTGACTCGAAAGTCCCAACCAAACCCCAGGAAAGAAGGCGTTCCACTGGAACGTTTGTTTGGTCGAGGCGACGCAAGTCACGCAACGCGCGCAGCTTAAGCATACTGTCTCATTACTACTGTTTCGGCAACTTTAAGCGTACGCTTGAATTCAATCTGCCACCGAATTCTTTTCTTGACTCCACTGTGAGCATAGAATGTACGCACCGTGCGCTGTCCTTTTTTGCGATGACTGTGCCTTCTGTCTTGGCTCCAGTCCCGCGATAAAAAAGCAAATCACTAGTATCACTGATGAGTGGTTTTGGTCAAAGAACCGTTGAGTATGGATGGCTACTGCAGTAGCGTGATGATAGAACAATCAAATTCCAATTCCAGGGATTTTGCCTTGGATTGAGTGAGCTGCTTTTGATCTACTGTGCCGGTTGCCTTACCATATCATCATATAGTTTGACCGAATTTCTGGTACTTTCTCTCAACACTGATTGATTCTATTGCATACCAGCACACGAATTTTCCCGACCAAATGGGAAATTTTCCCAGAATTTACCCGAACACAAACGATGAACTCACTGTTTGGTTCAACGGCTGCACGGACGCAGCAATCACCACCGGCCCCACCCACCAGGCCCCCACCACCTTTGCTTGCCCTCGTGTGGGGCGCCTGAATGCAGAAAAAGAAAATTCAAAAAACCCAGGAGCAGTGCAGTCCCCGCTTTTCGTGGCGTGGGCGACGGGGCAAGGCAAGTAGCCGCTGCTCCGGTGCTGCCACCTGACCCGACGCCGTTACGGGCGCGCTCCCACGACGGAACGGAAAGGTGCGGTCAACCCACCCCACCATCGCCGCGCGGATAAACAAACCCGAGACGCCCCCCGCCCCCGGCTCCCTCTGTCCTCTTCTTCATTCCGTCTCGCTCTCATTCCTTCTCCCCTCACCTCCTCTCCTCTCGCCTTCACCTCCGCTCCGCACCGGGTCCCCTCCTCCGCCTGCGCGCCGCGTGGTCGGGGAGGAGAACAGCGCGAGGGCCGCGTCGCGGGAGCTCTGATCCGGTGTCCGCGCTCCCCGTTGGAGTGGCGGCGGGCGCTCCGGCGCGGCAGAATGTGAGTTCCTGTTCCGGGAGCAGGGAGCTGTGTGCTCTCGATTTGTTTGGCTCTGATCTCTGTACGTTTTGGGGTGGGTTTGTCTGTCTGGCTGGTCAGTGTGTCTGGCGAGTGGCGGTGCGGTGGAGGCGGCGTCTCTGGGGGTGTTCGTGGCCAGATCGGTAGATCATACGCGATGACTCGGTGGATACAGTGTTGTCCAGTGCAGATTTCGGAGAGGAATCGCTTGTACAATTTTTTCCCATTTTTTTTTCAGAAGTCGTCTCATGTTTGCTTGGCCTGTTAGTCTGTTACATTGCGTCGTTGACGAGAGAAACCCGTCCATTTCTACGCTCTTGCCTTGCATATTCCACGTCTAAATTACTACTACTACTACTTGCCTGTTAGAAATGAGAAAAATATTCCCGAGGGAAAAAAATAGGAAGAAAATGGATCCCTTTTGTGGCGTGGTCGTATGCCGCGAGATTTCCTCATCAGGGAAATGCTATATAGGTTCACATCAGTGTTATATAGTCCTGGTCTTACGTTCCACAGAAGCTTCCACGGGAATTGTGGAGTTACATGTGCCGATGTTTGAATTAATGCCCAGATTTCTTGGGTTTAAAGTGATGCTCCGTACCTAATATGCGTGGGTTATGTGGTCAAAAGTCACTGCTTGCACCCTGAGCAATGATGGATTTGGAATCCACTTTGGTTTTGAGTCAGGCCTATAGCGGTGGTTACGATGTCTAGGTTGAATCAGGTTGCCATTGTGCTGATGTGATCATGTGTCAATCAATTCCATCATGCTAAATTTCCTTTTCTCATTAAATGTTTTGTTTTTAGCAGGGGCAGATTGTAGCGGCCATTCCTTTGCATATACTCCTTGCTGTTGTGATCTCAAGGGTGGATCTGTAAGTTATACTTGTTCACTGCTTGTCTCCTATCTGGTGGAATTGCTAAAAAAGGAGTTAGTAACAACTGCCTGTTTTCCATTGCAGGCCACAGTGTCGTGGATTTGTATGCCTTATTATCTGACACCGGCTGCCACAGATGTCATTCCGTAGCATAGTCCGTGATGTTAGGGATGGCTTCGGCAGCTTGTCGCGGAGGAGCTTTGAGGTGACTCTCGCAAGCATTTATGGCCTTACCGGGCATCACAAAGGGAAGGGGCAGAGCTCACATCAAGTGCTGGACGACTCACCTTCTCTAATAACCCCAGAAAGCTGCTGGGCGAGCCTTCCTCCTGAACTCCTCCGTGATATTATACGGAGACTAGAGGCTGATGAGAGTACATGGCCAGCCCGGAAGCATGTCGTTTGCTTTGCAGCAGTCTGTAGGACATGGAGGGAAATGTGTAAAGATATTGTGTTGAGCCCAGAGTTTTGTGGGAAGCTCACCTTCCCTGTGTCCCTAAAGCAGGTAAAGGAAAAAACAATCCACCTCCTTTAGTTAAAGTAATTTTGAACTGAATTCTGTTTATAATTAACTTGAGTCCATGGTCATGTGCTTGATATGTGACTTGTTTCTTTGACAGCCTGGGCCTCGAGATGGAAATACAATGATTCAATGTTTCATAAAGAGGAATAAGTCAAAGTCCACTTATCATCTCTACCTATGCCTTAGCAGTGGTAGGTCATGTGCTTTGTTTACTTTTAGTTGCAGTGCACTTGTGTTCGAGGGGGAAATAAGTAGCAATTCTCTTAAGTTTTGACTTTCTTTAGTTGGACCATTGACTATTCCATTGACATGTGGTGACAAATGAAACACCAAATCAGTATTCGATAGGAGTAACTGAATTTTTTTGAGGGCTTAATTTGACTGGTATATATCGTATCCTATAAACCACCTCGATTCTGAAATTGCTTGGTGGTTTAAGCCTTATCTTTGTTACAACTGTTTTTCTTTATTAAACGACCATATGACTGGTTTGTTGTATTTTTTGTTGAATCATGTGTGTTTCTGTGGTCAGTTGTTACCCGCGGAAACTGGAAAATTCCTCTTGTCAGCTAAAAGAAATCGCAAGACAACTTCCACAGAGTACACAATCTCCATGGATGCTGACAACATCTCAAGGTCGAGCAGAACCTACATTGGGAAAGTGAGGTAAATATGGAAGATGAAATCTCCGTGTTTTTGTTTGAAACTACATAAATTATCTGCACTTTGTCTGTTTGAAAGAATGACACTAACGCTCACATTGTAAATTTTCAGGTCAAACTTTCTTGGTACAAAATTTATAATTTATGATACACAGCCCCCTTACAATGGGGCTATAGTTCCCCTGTTGGACGGACCAGCAGGAGGTTTAACTCCACAAAAGTCTCTCCGAAGGTGCCTTCTGTTAGTTTCAGCATAGCTCAGGTTTCATATGAGCTAAACGTCCTTGGTACAAGAGGTCCGAGGCGGATGCGATGCATCATGCACTCCATACCTGCCTCCTCAGTGGAGCCTGGCGGCATAGTGCCTGGCCAGCCTGAGCAGATTGTGCCTCGAGCACTGGAGGACTCATTCCGCAGCACTGGTTCCTTCTCACAGTCATTCCGAAGCACCACCTCACTATCAAAGTCCATCATGGACTCATCCTTGGATTTCAATAGCGCTCGCTTCTCTGACATTGCCAGCGGGAGATTGGATCGTGGTGAGGATGGTGAAGTCAAGGAGAGACCGCTGGTGCTTCGTAACAAGCCCCCTAGGTGGCACGAACAGCTGCAATGCTGGTGCCTCAACTTCCGTGGCCGTGTGACAATCGCCTCAGTGAAGAACTTCCAGCTGATTGCAGCGACAACCCCTCCCCCTGCGGGCGCTCCAACTCCGTCACAGCCTGGGCCTGCTCCAGCAGATCCTGACAAGGTGATTCTTCAGTTTGGAAAAGTGGCAAGGGACATGTTCACCATGGACTATCGCTATCCTCTCTCGGCTTTCCAGGCATTCGCTATTTGCTTAAGTAGCTTTGACACAAAGCTGGCCTGTGAATAAATGGAGAAGAAGAAAGGTAAAAGAAAACAGATTGCTGTCATTAGGCTCTTAGTATCTCTCTGCATTTCACTGTTGTGCTATATTGGTTGTAATTGTGCTTTCCGTGGCCTTGAATTGGACATACACGAATGCATGTACTTTTGGCCCTCTCTTCCATGATTAGAAGTCCCTTTTGGACAATGTATTGCCAAATCTGTAATATACATGCAGTGGCATTGCCACACTATAAGAAAGTTTCCATTCGTGATTGAACTTGCACTATTTCACAGATGTAGCAGCACAGAAAGCTTGGTGTGCATTATTGTTTGCCTCTGGTGGTTGGAGTGTTCACCACTGCATATTGTCGTGTGCATCGAGAAGTGAGTGAGAGCTTTAAGGCTTTGTCTCGCCGCTAAAAGGCCGCCAAGTGCCGAGCTACTCATGCTTTTATCAGTGGTTACGGGCACGCGCTGTGCGTAATCATTGCATTACAACCCCACTGCCGCTGCACATAGAGATTCAGATTTTAGTTGTGTGCGAGACGGGAGCATCATCTCACATGTGCCTGCCTGCCTTTCTCGTTTCGTCGCCCCCGATCCTGGATAAAGCCGGGTTCTTTCGGTGTGGTGCCCCCTGTCTTTACTTTCGAGTGCTTTCACCGCGAAGATTGTACAGCTAAGCTAGGTGAAGCACGGGACGAAACGGACACAGCGAAAGCGAAAGAGCACCTGGACCCATGAGCGCGACATGGCGAGACGGGAACATTAATATTCCGAGCTGGATGCACCACGCGATTTCGTTCTTCACCTCCTTTCTTACGTAAAATAATTACATCGTTGGCTGCTCGCCCGTAATGCTCCACGAGACGAGTGAGAGGGATGGCCGCGCGCCGTGGCGTCGACTGATCACGCTCGCGTCCGGCAATAGCCTCAGCTCAGCGAATGAAGAGGAGGGGGGCGTGTCGCACGAGTTGCCATCGCACCGGCGACAGCGCGGTCCCGCTCCACTTCACCTGATATGTGCGGTGCACGAGCGGTCACTCCACTTGTCGGCCACGGCCGTCGCCGTCGACGTGATTCGGCTGGAGTTGTAATAAGGCACCTGGCTTGGGCATTACGTGTGGTTAACTGCAGATATGGAGCGCGGTAGTTTTCAGCAGTCGTCCGCTGTGGCGCGAGACCGTGAGCGTGAGATGGGGACGGTGTGCAGTAGGAGGATATTTCGTGCATATATCCAGGTTCGGATAAGGATCGATGAGAGCAAAGGTATTCGACAGGCCGGCCGGTACGTGTTGACTTCCTGTTGGGCTCGCCGGCAAGATATGTGGCCTCGTGTTTGCTTAGAAAGCGATATGAACATTTTGGAAATGTTCTACCGTATCGAGTTGGTAACACAAACTTTCTACGGTCAGGGCTATCGAGTCATGCACTGCATCATACCAGGATTGAGCAGTGAAATTATAAATCGAACAAATCGGATCTGTATAGTAGGTATCCGTGCACTGCGGTTTGGGCCAAATTTACCCGGCCTTTCAGCCAATTAGCATGCCGTCTTCTTCCTCCTCCCCACGTCGTCCCAGCCGGACGGGCCGCCGCGCCACACCTTGGAACAATGGTGATTCAATTCATGCCTGGAACAATGGTGATTCAAACCTGAAACAATGGGATGCCGCGCGCTAGAGGAGGAAGAACACCGCAACCGACGCGCGGTGTCAATCGGGCTGGATCTCTCTTGGGCAGCATCGGGCACCGGGCTGGATCTCTCTTGGGCCGCATCAGCCTAATTACCTTCCTTTTTTATGGAATTTTTTTCTTACGTTATTTTAAAATTTTATACACTGTTTATAATTTGTTTATAATCTATGTAAAGTGTTTATATCCTACTAGTATATGTCAACCGAGCAGCAAAGGTAATAGGCTGCGTTGTGTGACTTGTGTCTCGTACGGGTCTTCAGCGAGACGTCTCTCTCCTTTCGTCGCAGCAGCAGCACAGGACAGCACAGGACACTTGTTGACCTCGAAAATACTACTAGTACTTCCTCTGTTTTTTTTTACTTGTCACTGCTTTTTACTGTAGCAATTTTGACCGTCTGTTTTTTTCTACAAAATATGTGCATACATTTAAATCTTTTATATCATTAGATGTATCATACAACATACTTTATTAGCGTTACATGTTTTTACACATCTTTGTAATTTTTTCAGAAAAAAACGCGCGATCAAAATTGCTACAGTAAAATTCAGTGAAAAAAACGGAGGTAGTACCTCTGAATCGCAATCAAATGGCCACGTGATTTTTTTACCGACCGTGTAATGGAGCAACTGACCATTGAGCATGGGAGGGACCGACCGACCGACCGGTGCCGAGGCGAACGGGAACGGCCACGGGCGCAACGCTTGCCGAAACAGAACCGAACCAAGCCCACCTGCTGCCGGCTGCCGCTGTCCGCCCGCGGCCTGCTCACAACGCGCTCGCTCGCTAGCCGTGGGCAGCCTCATCCACCGTTCCCCCCCATCTCGCCGGGCACTCTCCGTTCCAACAGCCACCGTCGCGCGACGCTCGTCCCAGGCTCCCAGCTCCGTCCGTCGGGAGGCAAAAGGGGCGGCAAACGGGGGGAAAACAACCGGCGATTTCACAGCAGAAGCGGGCGGCGAGGCACACATGCGGCCGACCATGCTGGCGGCGCGGAGCCTGCGGAAGGCGTCCGTTCCGCCGACCCTGCTCTCCGACCCCTCGCCCGGCAGCCTTCCGCCCACCCGCCTCGCCGTCCACGTAAGAATACACGCGGCCGTCCCTGCTTATTTGCTCAGCTCAGCATGGGCGCCTCCCTAAACCCTAAACCCCTGAGCTCCAGTTCTTATAATCTGTCTCTTCTCGTCGGTTTCCCCGCTTCCCAGGTCAATGGCGACGGCTCCTCCTGTTCCGCTTACATCGCTTCCGGCTGCCGCGTCTATAAGATCGAGGTTCGCAGCTCTTATATGGTTTCTAGCTTCGTTTCTGTTTCTCGAGCTGTATCGTATTGTAACTGTTGCGTTGTTAATGCATAGTACACTATATTGAACTGTAGCCAACTCGATAGATTGGGCAGTAGAGCAATTTCTGTAAACCTATGGAACGATATAATAGCATGAAACTGTTGAGTGATTGTCAGCACATCTGGCTTGGGGAATTGGGGTTCTAAAATTGTTGTGTGACTGCATAGTTGCTTGTTTTTTTGATGATTTAGCGTTTAAATGGACGAGTGACTCGGGTATTTAGTAGGGGAGCGAGAGGATGTACGCCTTTCATTATCTTATTTCTATCAGGAATTGGTTCTCAAGTTGATTTTTCCTCTCTTTTCCCTTGGAGCCAAAAGATAAGCATGGATGGCGTGATACTGTCGAGAGGAAAGGAGCGCCTTTTGATTCCCGATAATGCACAGGTATAAACCCCATATTCTTAAGTACTCATGTTTCTCTTCCTTTTCTTCTACGCTTATTTGAATCCATTCTCAATGTAAGGTCGTAAGCTCGTCAGTTGTGGATCGTTGCCCACATCGCTCGGAGATTCAGAGTGTAGCTCTCGCTGAGGGTGGTGAAGGTGCAGTCTTCAGCATTTAATGACAACGTGAAGCAGAATCTTATCTCCCATGATAATATTGCAAAATGCTGTAGCTGCACTACTCAATTGGCAATTGGAAAAATATGGAATATGGGTCCAAATGGTCATCAAATTCAAAACCTAGTCTGAATGTGTAGATAACTTGATATATTATTTTCATTTTGAGTTGATATCCAAGCTTTACCTGCTCAAACTAAAACTTCTAGATATTAGAGAGCATGCGTGAAAATTTGTCATATATGTAGAAAATGCTGCAAGAACTATGTCTGCTTCAACATTCTGCTTAGCCACCGGGATTTAAAAATTCTAATAAATATACTGTGTGTTCTTGGAGCTGCAGTTACCAAAAATGACTTGTCTATTTGGCATTTTGGCTGGTTTCAATATTTTTTTGTGTGTTATTTCAGGGGAGAACTGCTTGATTCTGGGAACAGTTGACTCATACGGTCATCTCATAGTATCTCGTTTGGACACCGTGGCTGATGGTAACTTTACTAACTTGTCTTCTACGTCGAGTGAGTAAATAAGAAAATGATAAAAACCAACCCACATAACTAATGATTGTGTTCTCTTCCTCCCAAAAAGAGAACCTGCTATGTTGCTGTGCATGCCCTATTTACCCTCTTTCTTTCGTTTCATTATGGTAGATATACTCTAAATTGAAACATTCAAGAAAAAGTTTCATGATACGTTTTTTTAACCAATTACGTGGAAGTCAAACCAAGTATTTATTTCAAAGATGTTCTTATTCAATTTGTGTTATTTTTTATCAAACAAGTAGTGTTAGCTTTCATGTTACACGGAGGTGCAATATATCATACTGAACTTGCTCAGACATCGACAGGATATCCTATTCAGTTCCACCTCGTGATAGTGGTATTGGGGAAGGAAGCTGGGCTGGGGTATGCTTTAGCCCAATGCATCGGTCCATGGTATATTTGTACTTCTCTATTTCCCATATAATTCAAGCTGCATATGCCATATGGTGCCTTGATGCATCGGTTTCATGTTGATTTTTAATATGGTTTAGCATAGGTGGCAATATGCCCCTTCACTGAGTAAAGATAACGAAAGCCATGGGAATTGATGTTCCTTTCAGGTAGCTGTTGCTCGTCAGTTGTGCAAGAGCATCGATGTTTATGATCAGGACATTCATCTTCGCAGTTTGCGCACGTAAGTCCTCATAGTAGGATTTTGCTGCCTTGACAGTTTTTTTTAATGTCCAACTGACTTTGTTGCTAACAAAAGTCAGATTGCTCTGATAAATAATATGTTTGAGATAAATAAACTCATGGCATCCATGAAGGCTTCCCACATAGCTTTAGCTTTCTCACTCATCATCTTGAGTAGAGTACATGGTAATTGCTTCCAACATTGATTTGCTTGTATATTCTTTATATTTGAAGGAGGCTGAAGCTGCGAACTGAAATATCAGAATCCTTTCATGGCATGATAGTAGCCTATAATAATTTACGCCTTTACTGTATTAAACATAAACTGCAGGTTATGGTGTCCATCTTCATTTAGCTTTCTTCAATACCCATCACAAGTGAATGAAAGTAGCTCTCTGTTGGCAATTGCTGAAGGCTCTCAGCTAAGCATTTGGGATTTAAGAATGAATAACAACGGAGGATGCGTGCAACGGATTTCTGGGTCTGTTGGAAATGTTTTGTACTCCGTCTGTAGTTCACCTTCAGGACCAATTGCTACTGGTGGAACTGATCGTACTGTCACCATTTATGATCCTCGCAGGTTGGTTTGATCCTTTTGCCTTTCTAGGTTCAGGGATATTATGAGTAACTGCATAAAAAAATGCACTTTGTTTACGCTTATGATCCCTAAATTGCAGTTGGCTGAATCAGTCCGAGTTTGATTGATCGGTTCAATTTACTTCTTGTATGTAGGTGGTCTGCTTTGTCAAGATGGGTTGGATGCTCCAAGTACGAGGTTTGATTTACTTCCTTCTGATGTTACTTTCTGTAGCACTAAGATATTAGCAATTTATCACAGAACCTTTTTGCTCTTCTATGCAGATTACAGGCCTTTCTTTCTCATCAGTTGATCAATCTTTCATTTATGTCCAAGGTGTTGATTATGAGGTATGGATCTGACTTGGTCTGATGTGGACCTTGATCTCCTACAGCTTTGAACTTGATATGTCTACTAGCCAGCTCCGCATTCAAACAGTGGGAAGCTGTATTGAGCTAGATAGAATGCCTCAAGAAAATCCACACTGATCTGTAGTGTTATCGTTGCTGGACCATAGAGGGCACGACCAAACTTGTCTAAACGTAGCAATACTGATGACATAAATGTGACTTTTGTCGCATGAGATTCATAGTAGACTCGTAGCATACTGAATCTTAGTTAGATACGGCCCATGCAAGAAACCATCATGCTACTTCAGTTTGCAAGTGGATGATGATGTATGCTCTGTTCTATAAACCCGCTGCAGATTACTTGTGGACTTTGGAAGGAAAATGAGCGAGCATTCTCATTTCGCGGGGATTCCAACTGGTTGGGTTTTTCAAAGGTAATCCGTCTCCAGGCCCTAGTAAACACGCACTATACATCTTATTCTCAGCACCCATGCACATGCAAGAATATAGTGCACAAGATTAATGTTACTTTTGCATCAAGGCAGATGTTCTGACGCCCATATTGCTTGCTGCAGTGTGTGGACTCGGATGTGGTAGCAGGGTGGTGCGAGTCCGGAAACATTTTCATTGCTGATGTTAAGCAGCAATAGAATCAGCACTCAGTTATCAGGTGTTGGGCGAAACTATCTCATCTGCATTTCCCATTATCTGGTAGTAGCATGTAAAACTATTTGTCGAACCTTTTAGTCTTGGAAAACATGGTAAATGCATGCTACAAATTGGATCAAATTTCCATATTGTGATCTGTTTAATCACTCATACCGCTCACCATTTGGCTATTTTTTTCAATCTACATATCTTGAACATTATAATAATTCATGTAATAACAAACATTGCAATCTAGACAAAAAAGAGAAATTACAGAATACAAATGGGAGAAGCTTGTTTAATTTTGTTTTTGTATTATGATTCTACATACAAAGTACACAACAGACCCTAAAAACGGCTGTTTTGAAAGTTACATCGGATTGTACAACCCTCGGATCATAGTAGCACAGGAGTGCCCCTTAATTAAGAATCAGACCAACCTGGTACTATCCATTTACTCTCAGGTGACCCTGCTTATTGGAGTGCTACTATTCTCTTCCTTGCTAAACCTACTGGCCACATTGAGGAAAAAGAATAGCAATTAAATCAGGTAAAACTGATCTGCTGGGAAAATAGGAATAACATGCTTTCTTGATCATGAGGACTCACCCTCCTACATAGTTTGATTTCAGTGTGTCCGCCTGCTATTTTTTCTAATGTACAACAACTAAATAACCACAGATAAATAGAAAAATCACAGAAGGAGCAAATGCTATGTTATAACTGTAAGGGATGGCAACCGAGCTTAGCTCAAGTCTACCACTGCATCGAGTTCGTTCGTCTAAGATCACGTGATGGCTTTTTCCTCACAATGACTGGTGTCACTCGTTCCAAGAGCTGCATAAAACAAATGGATTTCTTTTTAGAGAGAGATGTAAAACGGCACAAAGAAACAAGAGAGGAAATAAGTAATGAACATTGGCTCGAGTCAGTAACTCCAAAATCCAAAAGAAGTCATCATTCCAACTATACTCCGTAGCTCCAAATGGAGATGTGTAAGCGGGATCTGATATTTGACCGTTCACCAATGTTGAGAAAACAACGGGGCTTCACGGAACTACGAAATATTAAAATGCACCCAGGCCGAAGCCCTCAGCTTAACAAATGGCGCGGCAGCGGAAAAGTACCATTCCGGCTGCAGGCTCTAGCGTTTTTAAAACACAGGATTATGCAACGCACCATCTTGGGAAGCAATGGCCCCCAAGAGAAAGTGAAAGATGAAAAGGACAATCTCACACATGTCATCTACTCATGTGTTGTCCGAACGAGATTGAAAGTTGTCAACATCACATGTTATCTCTTTGCCAAACCACTTTGGCCGGCAAGCAAGGAGCCTTAAGCACGTTGGCTCATTGCAACACCAAATAGCTAAAGGAAACCGAACTTCCAGATCCGGCAAATCATAGAAAGATTCCTCTTTTAAGCATGACAACATCTGTTAACCACGTTTATGCTCCTAATATATGTTTTCGAACAACTAAACAGATGAAAGGTTGCCCTTTGCTTTCTGAAGTGATGGTTTTTTGGCTGTTTAGGGGAATATTGTTTGGGTGATTCTTCGAAGTTTTGTCAGAAGAGGAGTTGCAACGAATCCACAGGATCAGGAGACGAGGGTAAGGAATTGCTGGCCATAGTGTAATAAGTTGCACCAGATACGACAGATGATTATAGCATTTCACTAGAAATCAAAACAAGTCATGTCCCTAGAAATTCATGCGGAAGCAATTATCTGTAGTGCCAAAGGACTTAGTAATATATCCTTTGTTGTGCTGTGGGATCATTTCATTCAAAATTTGAAAGCATCACGTTCAGAAAATTACCTCTTTAAGCCGTTTCTTGTGGCGTTCCTCCTGAAATAGATCGGGGAGAAGCTTATCGTGAGGACATGATAGCAACCTTTAAAGGGAAAGGAAGGCGTTTGCAAACAGATGAACATCAAAGCACTTGCATTAGTCACCCTGATCAATTTATTTGCAAAGCATGGCATCATGCATCGTGCATAGCTTGAACGAACTTAGTTAGGGAAAAGTACGAACAATGATGACTTCGTTTGAAGTCTTTTAAAGGTTATTACTGAAAATAAGTGTGGCATCATCATGCATTTTGGCCGCAGGGGCCAACGCCAAGCGGCATTCCATGGGCACTATGCAGATTCAAAGTGTTTCCCGTACCCAACAGGTAGACACACCAAGAAGATACTCGGAGCAGAGCAGTACCTGTTGTCGCAACAGCTCGGCATTCTCCTCCTCGAGCTGCGTCACTAGTGATTCAAGCTCCGCAATATAAGCCTTCATCAACCAGTTAAAAAGAACATCAAAATTCCCTCTCGAATTCGCATAATGCGAAGCTTAATTTTGTAACAGTGCCACATTTGTGCACGCACCTGCTTCCTCTCCCGTGACCTGGCTGCAGACTCGCGGTTTTTGATCATTCGCTTCTGCCGCTGCATCGCAGCGCGATCCACCGGATCCATGAGCTGCCTCTTTCTTCCCCTCCCACCTCCGGCGCCAGGCACGCTTTCCGGCCCACCGAGGATCCCCATCGCCACCTGCCCCTCGACCGGCGCAGAGGGGCCCGGAATCCTAGCGTCGTCCTCCTTCCCCGCGCCCTCCCTCGCCAGGAAGTCCTCCAGCGTCATCTCCGAGGCTCCGCCGGCGCCAGCTCCGACGACAGGCCGAGCCGCGGCGGCCACCGTCCCCGCACTGCCGCCTCCACCATGGATTTCCTTCCACACCTCCTCCGCCGTCCGCCGCGGGCCGTATTCCGGCGCCGGCAACGGCGACATCGGCCGGTCACCAGCCCCGGCCGGCGCTCGCGGAGGCCCCGGGGTGGGCATGTCGTTATACATGCCCCGGAGGAGCTCCTCCACGTTCATGGAGCCCAGGCCGCTGCCCCCGCCGCCGCCGGGCTTGCTGGCGGCCTGCGCGAAGCGCGCGAGATCCGAGGCCGTGTGCGACGGCGAGGACGACGGCATCACCCTCGACGACGCCATGCGCGCGGCGGCGCCGCGTCCGCGCCCGCGCCCAGGGCCTCCTCTCCCCCGCCCGCGCCGCGCCCTTCTCGTATCCGTCGGGCTATCTCTCCCTCCCTCCCTCCCTCTCGCTCGCTGAGCTCTCGGACGGAGGCTTCGGGAGACGAGGAGCGGTGGTTGGTTGGTTGGTTGGTTAGAGCTTGGGAATGCGCGAGGCTCGAAACGTGGGGAGACCGCTGGTGTCGTGCCGTGCGCTCTCGGCTCGGCTCGGCGAAGGTTGGTGGTGTGATGAGGTGACGGAACTGGCTGGGATCGGGCGCGCGACGGACTCGTGGTTAGTGCGCGACAGGACGGGTGTTTATCAGCACGAGTCAGTCACTCACTGGTGCGGGTACTAACGATTGGGCTCGCCGTGCTTTCAGGCAGCGTCCGGCCGGCAGACCGGCCCGCCGGATTTTTCTTTTCCCGGATATAGGTGGCGTGTCAGAGTAAACAGCAAAGAGATAAGACGAGGGATCTCCTGCGGGCTCATCCTTCCCTCTCGCCGCACCACATGGTGGCTTGTGCTTGTATACAACGGCGATTTCATTTTAGTGCGACGTGGACCGCCGGCGCAAGGGATCCGGCTCAGTAGCGCACAAATTAATACGGCGAGTCATCACCCGCATTCCCGAGTCCACACCTGGACGGCCGCTAGAAGCATCTCCACGCGTCACGCGCTTTTGAGTCCCTTTTTTCTTGTGGGCTCGACGCCATGACTTGGCGGCCGGACACAGGCGGCCTTTTCCGTCGCTCGTCCGGTGGCCGGGGAAGTAGCTATCCCAGAATCCACCTCGAACGAGGTGCGAGAAGGAAAGCATCGGCGACGGCAGCTCGCGGAGGGCGCGCGATCGAGACGAGGAATCGCCCAATAAACAGGAGCCAAAGAAAGTGTTGTCATCCTCGGTGTTTATGCCATGATTGATGAATTGATGATGCAGTAGTATGCACCTGTGGATGTTGTGGGGGCAGAGTGCCTTCAGCCTTCATCAACGTCGCCCTACTACGTCCGTACATGAATGTTGCACTACTTTCGTGTTGCCACAAGCGGGTGTGCCACAAGCCTACAAAAGGCATATACCACCGTACACGCACAAATTTAATATTGAAAAATGAAAATACTGTCTCGTTTCAAAACATATGTAGTGTTGACTTTGAGACTTTATGTTTGACCGTTCATCTTATTCAATTTTTTATGAAAATATAAAAACTTAAGTCATTCTTAAAATACATCTAATGATAAAACAAATCGTAACAAAATAAATTATATTTTCGTAATTTTTTTAATAAGACGAGAGGTCAAACGTGATGTCTCGAAGTCAACAGCTACATATATTTTGAAACAGAGGGAGTAAAATCATATGCATAAGTATGTCACGGTAAGATTGTAAAAGAAAACAGGTGCTTTGAATCTTAGAACATGTTTGAGTCACTAGTGCAAAGTTATCACACTTCTTTAGTAAGGGCTTGTTCGGCTGCCTAGGCTGCTACAGTTGCCCGCCAGCCAAGAGCAGCAGCCGGTCAGCCGAACAAGCTATAAGACTTTGAGTTTCGTAAAAAGATAATACTACGATCTGTGGGGTACCGGTGTGGTAAAACTTAACAGAGAACTACACACTCATCACATGACAAATTGTTTGGTTCGTAGCAATATTTGTCAACCAACCAAACATGTCTTATCCGTTTAAGTCCTACCCTCGTACTATAAGTAACTTTAGAGCACTAACAACTTACTAGTAAAAATGCACGTGCGCCACGCACGTGTCCGTCCAAATGACATGACTTGGCAGAACTTTAAAAGACGTGACACATCATAAAAAAACACACTTCTGAGACATCGTTGCATTTAAGTACCATAACGTCATTAACAGAACAAGCTCAAAAATATGATAAAATAACGACACTGTTTGAATTTAAAGACACTAATTGATTTTGAGACATAAAAGATATGACATGACACATAGTTCTTATTTATTGTCGGTAACGATAACGACCATGTTTATTTGAGAGTCTTCATTTTCATGCAATCTCAAAGCACATTCATATCTTTGATGGAAGGCCAGGTTGGAAAGTTGTCATGTAGATCGACATTATATATATACTACTTTCCGGAATATAAGTGGAAGGTGCGTCCAGTAAAATTTGCATCCTTAGAATATGATGAAGACCTTTACTAACCATAAAGGACGAATATATTATTACCATACTGCATTTCCTTTACATGCCGTACTGAAAAATGAAAATACCATAAAAATATTGAAGTACCCGCATTTTTGTGTTGAATAATAAGCCGCCCAGTTACAACGACGCCTGGTCATGGGCGGCGGCAGCGTTGGCATGGCCATTCCTCTCTGGACGGTATGCTATGGGGACGTAGCTGCTAAATATGCACGGGAATGGAGAAAGAGGACTCTACACTGGTTTGTTGAAGTGAACGGGGCTGTATATATAAAAGGTTGATAGGTTTGGAAAGTTCCATATGAATGGAACATTATAATAGACCCGCAGGTTAACAAGGGAATGTGCATCAAATAAAATATAAACTTGGCATATTTATGCGGGGAAAAAAATCACGACCTGATTAAGGAATTCACGTGATTAAGGAAATGAATCACCAATTTGAAAAAAAATCATTCAGTCAGGTACATGATTCTGCCGCATATAGTTATGTTAGATTTATTTTCAATTCGGAAAGGCTGACAATAAAATATCATTCGCCAATTTATTTCCATATCGAAGTAAATATCCCATGTCTGCAACAAAATCAATTGAATGTATCTCCATGAATATTAATCTTGCATATACACGTTACCCCTCCCAATGCACTCTAATATGACATACATTTTCAGTGTCACACAGGCAACCGAACTTACAAAAAGACAGGAAGCACCAGCAAAATTAAGTCTTACAATCAGACATCAATAGTGTACAAATATACAATAATCAAGAGTCTAGGACATCCCTGTATACAATGTTCTTTGTGCTTTTCACCGCAGGGTCCAATAATTTATTGGGTTTGGCGAGGATCCTAGTTGTCTTTCGTGACACACCCCTGGACAACGCGACATAGAGCTGACCATGCGCAAACACAGGTTCAGGCAGATATACTCCGACGTGAGGGATGGTCTGTCCTTGAGCTTTGTTAATTGTCATTGCGAAGCTCAGACGCACAGGAAATTGTATTCTTTTGAACTTGAAGGGGAGCGTCAAATCCTCAGATGGCGAAAGAGGTATCCTCGGAATGAACACCCTCTTACCAGCATGCTGACCACCAACGATCTCCGCGTCAATGGCGTTGTTCTGAAAGCCCCTGACCACCAAGCGTGTGCCATTACACAGGCCATTATGCGGGTCTAGGTTGCGAAGCAAGATTAGAGGACAATTAATCTTGATCTTCAGCTCGTGAGGTGGCAGCCCATTCGGCGTAAGAGAGTTTAGAAAGTCAATTGGGTAATTATTGGTCTGGTCATCCTCCACAGAGTCAAAGCTGTAAAACACTTTGGAAGGGCCCGGAAACGTCTCAATCATCTTGGAGTTTAGTTTATCAACATACTCATTCTTCGTTGATAGGATAGCACGAGAACTCATGTAAGCGGCGTCACTAACATTTGCCAAGAGATCAGGGAAAATGTCTCCAACAAGGCGGTCAATCCCTTTCTCTTCATCGTACTCAATAACAATCTCCTCCGGAAGACGGATATAATCATCCCCAACTGACTCTTCAACTCCATCACCAACTCTGAGAAGATATTGTGAGAACTCTGGGTCTGACTGTGCACGCATGTTTTGAGTGAGCCTTATCTTGCGAATCCGGTCCCATATATAGCTCCTCTGCAGAGTGGCATTGGTGATCTGAGCTCTAGTTCCCCGCGGAACCACAGGAAGAACCTGTCTAAAATCTCCTCCAAACACCATAATCTTACCACCAAATGGTTCCTCGCAGCCCATGATGTCTTGCAAGGATCTATCCAGACACTCAATGGATTGTCTCTTTGTCATTGCAACTTCAATGGATTGTCTCTTTGTCATTGCAACTTCATCCCATATCAAGAGACGGGCTGAACGAAGGAGCTCAGCAGTACCACTCTGCTTTGTGAAGTTGCACATGCTTTCATCGCTGATTTTAATTGGTATCTTAAATCTGGAGTGTGCTGTCCGACCACCGGGCATAATAGATGCCGCTATCCCAGATGTAGCAGTAGCAACGGCTATGAAACCCATGGAACGTACAGTTGCGATTAAGGCCTTGTAGAGATACGTCTTTCCGGTTCCTCCGGGACCATCAACAAAAAACACCCGACCCTTTTCAGAATTCACATGATCCATGATCTCATCAAATCCTGCCCTCTGCTCAGCGTTTAGTGTCTGAACAATCTTCAAATGGTCTTCATCGAATCCGAGTGCATACTCCTCATTCAACTCCCTGTAGTGGTCCCTTTCTTTGCGCCCTGGAATAAAGAAAAATGAACACAATTAAAACTTGTGGTACAGAATTTTTTCTGGGAACACTGTAGCTAGCAAGCTTGGCAACAATTGATGCATCAGGCGTATGTACAGAAAATAATTATGCTCGGCAATATCAGGAGTACCAATGAAAAAAAAAGATATAAGTATAGTTTGGTCAAGTCCATAGCTACAGGTCGTCTACTATTGATATTTGAAGGTTATATAACTATACTGTTAATTGGACAGAACACATGGCAATCTGAAATGCAAATGTCAGTATCAGATATATGATAAGGATAAATTCAGGCTGGGCAATATGACGATAACACATAAAAAAAAGGTAAAGCTACTTGATAAAAACAGTGGTTTCATAACTGTGGTTTATTTGTAACAGTGGTTTCATCACCTATGGTCAGGTTTTATTATTAATCATCAGTTGGTAATCACATTAAGGCCAAACAGAGGTACATGTTACGAGAGGAGCTAATTTCAGTTTTTCATGTGGAGTGGGTACACAAAAGAGGGTTACAAATAAAAGTTTCAGTCTAAGTCTACAGATTGAGAGAAATGAGGTCACTTGACTGTATGTCGACATCCCAGATTTATAACAATCTCAAATTTTATCCATGACAAGAAAAGAAATCAAATGTAAGGAAACTCGATGACTTTGGGCAAAGCTTTACCTTTTTCGTCCAACTTGGGTAGGCCGAACCCATCCAGATCCTTGCCCATTGATTGAACACATCGCTCAATATCGAAAAGTACCCGCTGCTGCAGCTCATGGGGATCGGTAATTGTCCTCAGAAAGTCCTCAGAAAGTGAATCAAAATGCTTTTCCCATAGCTTGCGAATATTATTGGCCTCAGAAAAAACCATGATTATAGCAAACAACTGTCGGAAGGAGCTAGGCATTTTCCATACAGCACACTCTGTTAAGGTATCATCCAAATAAGAATCAGATAGAAGAAGTCCACCGCGGTCACATGCTTCTCGAAAGGTCTCACATGTTACTCCACCAACAGTTTTCAAACTATTGTAAGACGTAGCACCCCTCACATGGGTCAACAAAAGCCGAAGGTAGTACCGCTCCCCTTCAGATGGGCTTGCATGTACAAGACGGCCAATTTGAAATCGTTGTTTTCTCCATTCCCAACGCCTTTTTGATTTTTTCCAAGTATACCATTCGGGGAACTGTATGTACAACAATTTCCGCGCTCTGGGATCTGTCGCATTGGTCTTAAACCACTCGGTCAACATTGATCTCTGGTTCTTTGGGTCTTTGGCAACTTCATTCAAGTCAGAGGTTGAATTGAATGAAACCATGTGCATCCCCTCAAGATGAATCGATAGTTGTAAAACAGGAGGCCAGACATAGTAGAGAGGGAACCGATACAGCCTGTATGCAGCCTCTGACGGTGTTATACATCTTGCATCTCGGTACTGTTTGATTTCATTAACCACGGTATCTTCATTCTCTGACTTGTCGACCGAGAAAGATGCACGATCATGCCCTTTGTAGATGTATTTGTACAGGTACTTGACGGACTTGACGCTGCAGGAGATCTCCACATTGATGTGACAATTGTATCGCATAAGTAGGGTGGGGTTGTAGGGAACAACCCATCGATTGTCCAACGTGCCGTTTCTGACCTCAACTTTCTGGCCATCATCCCGTCGCCTGTATATTGGGTACGAGTCTTTCCCCTGTTGTGTGGCTTCACAAAACTGGCGAGGGTAACAAAACCGACACTGTCCATCTATCATACATGGGCAATCCTTGTTGAGAACACCACAAGGGCCATGCATCATGTGTTTGCAAACAAGATCATGCAAAACCGGGTACTTCTTCTGGTCTGGGATTTCAGCTGATATTTTTCTGTCATACTCATCTGGACATTTTAGCTTACTCCCTTCTTTCATAATCAATAAGAAATGCTCATGTGGCAGACCCCTCTTTTGGAATTCCGTGACATGAGCATAGGCAGCAACCTCGCCAAAATGTTCTTTCTTAACCAAAAAATCCTCACAATCTCGCAGCTTCGCTTTGTACACTCGTGCCACAACTTCTGGACGGTCCTGTGGAGTCTGACCTGGCAATAGCTCCTGGATCACCTCAGGCCAATATGGATTGCATGTCATAGTTATGAAATAATCTGGCTTCCCGTAACGCTGCACTAAGGTCATTGCATCAAGGAACCTCCGCTGCACATCACGATCACAACCAGTCATGGACCTAGGTAGGATAATTCTTTTGCCAGTCAGTGATGCCCTTGCCTCCCCGGTTGCAAGAGTGTCGAGAACACCCTGTATGTTACAGGATGAGTTAGTATATTATGTAACAGTAGTGCGCATATATTATGTACTTAAAAACTAAAGGGAAAGTTGCAACAGTAGTGCGCTGGACATCAGCCAAAATCAATTAAATATATTAAGAGTTCAACCATATATCCTTGGTCAGGTCACACACAGATGAAAAGAAAAGAAATCAGCATTCTGATGATCTCTTCATGTACATTAAGCAGCACCAGGTTAGATAGCTAGATAGGTTAATAGCTATTTAAGTATGAAGCATACAGGGTGTACCCAATATACATTGGTCAGGTCACACACAGATGAACATTAACAAATAACAGATTCCAAATAGACTTAAAGCACTTGTTATCTAAAAAATAAAATTGATTAGAGCTGCATTTTTGTACAGAGAACATGTGAAACTGAGATGCAAAATGTAACATCAGGTATATATACAGATACTATATTAGATTGGGCAATATAAACATAAGTCCATAGCGACAGGTCGTATGGTAACAATATATGTCCATAGCGACAGGTGTGTATAACATAATAAAAGCATACATAGCATATGGTTCCTTGATTACACACAAATAATATTGACCATCTATCGTATTTTTTTTCTTTAAGCATGTCGAAAAAAAAGAAATCAGCATTCTGATGATCTTCATGTACATTAAGCAGCGCCAGGTTAGATAGCTAGATAGGTTAATAGCTAGATAGGTTAATAGCTATTTAAGTATGAAGCAGACAAGCATGTGTTTAACAGGATACATGGGAAGGTTAAAAATAACAGTCTGCTGCCCATCCCCTTTATCAGTAGCCTCAAATTTGCAAATGTGAATACCTGATATAGGTCGGCGCGAATAATCTTCTGGTGTGCAGGGAGAGAGTACCAGTTAAGACGCATAGACTCAACTTTAATGTACATATCTACGAGCCACTGCTGCAAGAGTCGTCCACCGTGAAACAATACATTGAACTCCCCACGTCTGATTTGAAGCTTGTAAGCATAATACTCTCTGGCGCTCACATACTTCTTATTTGATTCTGGATCACTACCTGGATAGTAGTAGATAGACCAGTTAGTTGTAAGCACTATTAGGCACTGATCATATATATGAGTCTGTATTACAGATAAGGCTAAATAAATTTATTATTATATCAACCTTGTCCCCCAGTGCGATCATCTGCTTCGGCTTCGTCGTCTATGTCCATCGCGGATGGGAAATCTTCATGCGGGTCTACCATGTCAACACAAAAGAAACACCGATTAGTCGATTAGTTGAATAAACATAAATGATAAGTTTTTAGGACATTTATATATATATTTTGTAACATGCAGTGCGACACACCTTCAATCTTAGCTTTCTTTTTGCCCGTCTTTTTTTCTTTTCAGTTTCCTGATACAATATCCCTTCATTCCAGCCTGCCTCACCGCCAGGAAAAAACAAAGGATACGCTAGAGGATCATAGCACCCATAGTAAGCCTTAATATAAACTGGTCGATCCGATACTCCACAGACCATAACACTCCTCTCAAACATTTTCTTGGGGTCACTACCTTCCAACCATATCGCTGAAACCTGAGAAGCAGTCGGAGCATTGTATCTCCTCTGGTCCACGTCAATCTTAGTGTTGAGTTCGATTCTATACTCATCAAGGTTTGGCTTGGAACCCAGACTCCTGAATGTCCCAACATACGGATTCCCTTCCAAAATACGTACAATCTGCTTTATTAACCCAAGATCCAGGTGTGGCGATCGCTTCACCCTATGTCCAAAATCATCTTCATTGTCATAAAAGTACAACTGCATATTTCTAGCAGAATAGTTTCCGTGCGACAACTGATCTAGGCGGTGATATATCTGACCCTGGATCCTAAATGTATAGATCCCAGTTCCTGCTGCGGTAGCATATCGTCGGTCCAGTTTGACACCCATGCTAGTGAATGAAAAATGAGAGTTGAAGTAACGGATATTCTTCCTGAACCACTTTGCATCTCTGTCTGACTGGCTTGTGTAAAGTCTTCTCAGCTCTGAGGGCACCTCGGGATTATGAATACGAACCATTCCCTCCCTACAACAGAATGCCGCTCCTTCACCAGGGAACCTCTTAGCGCCACAGTGTTCACAGTCCTTTGCTTTACCCAAAACGTGATGTTTTGTTGGGAGATTGTGATAAACATAGTCATACGGATCGGGTCTGCATTCAGCACCTCCATCTTGCCCATTAACTCGATATGACTTGTATTGCACGTCTAGCAAAGGAAAACACGAAACGACTCAAGTTAAAACAACAATACAAGAGCCAATTCAAATTTAACCTAAAGGTACTGTATATACCAGGTCGGACGAAAACCCGTCCCTCGTCATCAGCAAAAGGATCATCGATGTTGTCATCTATCGGCTTATGAGTCTCCAAGTTCTCCTCATCTGTGTTTCATATACAAAAAAAAAGTGATCAGGTTCTCTTTGTTTATTTACATGAGAACAAAGAAAAGAACATTTTTATTTACCGAATTCCGGGCGTTGTGATGCATCAGGATCCCAAATACCAGAATCATGAGTATGGTCGCCCATCGGCAACGTAGGATTTGTCTTTACCGACGGTCCAACTGTAAACAAAGAGACATCTTGTATTATACGAATGTTGAACCCTTTATTGCTATTCTGAAATTTACATACAGCAACATACCACTTGGTTGCGTCGCATTTCGAATTCGGTATTGACGCTGAAACCCAATGTTCTTGTCGTTAGAAGCAATATCAGACGTGTCCTTTTGACGCTTTCGGTATCGTTGGCTGGCAGCGCGCCACTGGGATCTTTTCAATTCCTCCGGCGTACATGTTTCTGCAGCAAAAAACAAACAAAAATATTATTCCCTGCAACACATTATTCCTCCGGAGTTATATGTATCATTACCTTGAGTTGTTACTTCAGGTTTACGCTTACGGCAGCGTTGAGTATTTTTTTGGATTCCACCACTTTCATCGTGGTCAGCAGTAACACACTCCATTACATTGGAATTTGGTATTCCAATAGCTGATTGTGAGCACCAACCCTTGCTCCTATGAAGCCAGCTTTCATCGTCACCATCAAGAGATGCGAGGTCAGAATTTTTCAATATGGAAACACTACCGGTTTCGGGTCCGATTGTGGACCTCTGATCTTGTTTACAGCCTACATCAACATCAGGGCTATCAACTATTAGTACATTGTAATATACTTAAAAGTGCATCGACGCAAGACAGCAAAGTCATAATGAAAATACATAAAGACGGTGTAGCTCCAGCAGCTCCAATAATTCCGGAAACACCTGTAAAAATACACAACAGAAACAATATTTAAGTAGTAATAACAATCATATCAGGTTCTCAGACCATATTCACAAAACTGTGCCCATTATGATAGCAAGAAGATGCTGCACCTGTAGGGTTTGTTACCATATTGTAACTTTGATTATTCCTCGAGGCAGTTTCAACACTGGTAAGTAAACTCAAGTCCTGGTTCGTAATAGCAGATAGTGGACAGGTATCTGCTAAAACACAGCATCGATTATAAAAAACCGTGTTAGGGACTGAATATTTCCACAAGCAATATATAGGAAGATCATGGCCAACGCACCTATACGTAGTGCGACGGGCGTCGGTATCTGGGCATCTTTTGAAACCGGGCTCAAAATTTCACCTATTAACCAAAATTTAACAAGAAACAACAAAGATCCCTGTAAACTGATACTACGTGAGACCTGAACTTTGCAGGACACAATAACCTTAATTTTGTCACCTCTAATTTTTTTTGTTGGCGTACTTGAGATGAGCCTGGCATCATTTGCAACTTGCATTGTTATATCTTCTCCAAAACCTTCACAGTTGAAATTAATCAATCAAAACATCAGAAAGGAACAATATAAAAGGAACAATATATACGACTATCAACTTTGTGAGGTACAAGTTCCTTACGGCGTTTACTTCTCCCCTGTTTGGTTTGACAGGTATCCACTCTCGTGTTAATGTTCTCCATCTGCTCATTTTCCTTGCCACCTGGATGAAATATGTGCAATAATTGGTTAATATCGGTTGTACATTCACCAAGAGAAGCGGACATTAGATACTGCTGAAACATACCTGCGCCTTTGTCAACAATTTCCGTGGCGGCCTTTTGGCGCTCACGGTAACGCTTGGAACGTTCTCTACTCAGTGCCCGTATCTCCTCTGGACAGAAATACAAAAAAGTTTTCATCTGAATGAAATCAGCTGTTAAGCAGCATTTTAAATGTACGAAACGATTGGGCTGTACCTGCTCGATTGTCATCAGATTTCTTACGCATTGTCACCGTCGGCAATAGCTCCAAGCGCACACCTTCCCCGGCGAGGCGGCGGCCGCCTTCTCCGGCGAGCCCTCGATGCGCAGGACCTGCTCCGGCGTGGCGGCCCCTCGCTGCGGCGAGGCGGCGGATGCCTTCTCCGGCGTGGCAACTGCTTCAAGGTGACCTACTGCAGGTTCTGCAAGGACGAGTTCGCGAGGCCGTGCGGGGACCTCGAGGAGCGGGCGGGGATGATGCGCGAGGACTGCCACACCGATGGCTGAGGCCGGCGTGGGAGAAGAAGCCGGCGGATCAGCCTGAGCGAGGATGATGCGCGAGGACTGCCACCAAGAAGCAGGCTGCTGCTGCTCCAACGCCGCCGGCGCCGCGGAAGGCTCCGGTGTTCCCGTGCCCGGCGCAGTGCCCCGAGTGCGGCAAGCGGTACGCGTCCAACGTGTCCGTCGGCAAGTGCTTCTACTCACGACCTTCTCCTGCGAGGTAGACTCCGACGAGGTGGTCTCCGACCTTCTCTGGCGGCGGCTGCGGCAACGTATGTACCGCAGCTACGGGAATTGAATCGGAATTGCAATCAAACGATACAATCACGGCGACAACTACGCAGCAGAGAAGGATTGCAATCGGAATTGCGGCAGGAGGTCAATTACCGTAGGTGCAAAAAGTAATTAGCGCGTCATACAATTTGCAAGGGAAAAGCTCCTGGCGTCACGCGATGATGGTTGGGCCCGCACTCCTCATTAGATACGGCAGGATCGTAGGGTATTTCCTTTAGGTTACCATTTAGATCAACGGTAGATATACATTTGGGTAGAGTCTGGCAAGTTAAAAATGTTTTTGTCTCAACTGGTTCTTTAAGGGTTTAGATAAGCGTGCGCGTCTACACTTGGTGAAAAGACATGGTTAAGATCCTGACTTAACCAATTCTACTACAAAATAACCCTGTAGTGTTGTTTAAGTAGTGATAAAATGTATGTCCGCCACTACTAGAGCCACCTTATAGTGGAGCTGAAGCAGTGGCGGACGGTGAAGCTGCTGGCCTTGACCACTTCCTTCCAGATCTAGCGCTCGGCCCCTCTCCCTCTTCCTCTCCGGTCTTCACCGGCGACGGTAGGGAGGGGGTCCCACCCCTGTGCAGTAGTGGTTTAGTAGCAGTAGTTGTTTGCAGTTCTTCTTTATTTTCTTTGTTTTGCTTGCTTCCTCCCGGCCATGCTGGCTTGTTCCTTCTGAGCACCAGAGGAATAATCTTTGTATAAAGTTTTCCCTTGTGGTCGTTGCTGTGATGGCCGTAGTCCCCGTCGGCTTCCTCCCCAATGGGTGTTCCCTCCCTCTGTTCATTGTTGCTCTGGTTCAGGTACAGTGCTGTCAAGGTGTTCGCTCCTGGGAAGCCATAGCTGATCTTTTGCTTGGATGCTTTGATTCCTTTGCTTGGGTTGATCGCCGTTTGTTGCTGATCCCCGAATTTGGCGGTGGAATCAATCTTTGGTCATGCCCGGTGTTGCTCATACCAGATCTACGGCTTGGACCTCCATTACTTCAAGTGCTTTGCCTGAGGCGGCCGCCGGGAGGACCGCCGGCGTGCCAATCAGTCGGCACAGTGAAGCTTTCTTCCCAACAGCATCACGGTGATTTGGAGGCAGCCAATCTTCCTCACCGTCTGATCCTGATGTTGTTGGAGGCATCTAATCAAGAGGTCTTGGCTATGAAGCCTGCGGAGTTCCCCTTGGCTTGCTGTATGGAGCCCTTCGTCGGCGCTGACGAGAGACTTGTCTTCTCCGACGCATCGCTCCTCAAGGACTTGGATGTAATTTCTGTTTCTTCTTATGTCCTTTGTGTCATGCTCAAGGGTCCATGTGTTAGTCAAATCTTTTGTGAGGACCTTTGTGCGAATTTTGTACTGATTCCAGAGCAGTAATGAATCTTCTAGCCTTGTGTGGGCGTCTTCCCTTCAAAAAAAAAAAAAAGCAGTGGCGGACCACATTTTCATCATTACTAGCCGTTTTTTGCTGACACTGAAAGCTCAAATTGTAGTATTGCAATGGATTCTCGTGCAACCGTCTTCGTCCGTCGATCGTAATCGTCCTTCTATGCACACAAGCCCAAGTCTTTGCAACGGCAACACAAGCCCAAGTCTTTGCAACGGCAGCATGTCACTCCATGAGCCATTTTGAAAACACAAGTTAGTTAGCCTCCACAGTCCCCACAGACTACAAAACTTATCGTATTGACAGTTTCAAATCTATTGTTACTAAGTCACATCGTGCCAATAGTACATCCACATTTGTCTGGCTACATCACAATCAAACAACAAATGATTCACAGACTCCTGTTCACCCAATGTCAGACTACACCCTGAACGATGGGGGTGTCACGTGACACACGGTGACAGCGTTAAACACATGGCGTGCACGGGCTCGTCTTCTCCCCAGCAATCACTTCCGCAGCCCGCGCGCCTCCCACTCGCGGCAGATGCGTGTGAGCTGGACATACACCTCGCTGTTCGCAGTCACAATTGTCACATCGGGGGGAGTAACGCCTCGACCCACCCATCTCGGCATCAACTGCTCCGAGTCCATGCGCCAGGTTCCTCGATCCACCGTCCGTACAACCGTCCTACGGCAAGGATCGACCCCAGCATAGAACCCCACTCCCTCTCCCGTGGCCGTTTCTCGTCGCCGTGCCCCCCTACCCTCCCGCCGCACGCTTGTCAGCTGCCTCCCAGTCTCAGGCTTGCAAGTCGCACGAGGCCCAACCCCTTCTCGGCATCAAGGCCAGCCACCTCGTACTGGCACACGTCGCTCCCTGTCCCCCCGCCCCACCCGCGCGGTCCACGCTCCCAAGGGTTCCGAGCTCCCGCGGCGGCGCGGTGCCAATGGCGACGCGGCGCCGGTAGCGTGTCGCCCCGCGGCTCATCGCTGGCTCTTCGCGCCCTCGCGGAGCATATGGGGAGCGACGGGAACGGCCAATCGGTTGCGGCGTGGGAGGAGGCGGGACTGGGCGTTCGGCAGCGGAAGGGTGGCGCGGCGGCGGCGGGCGCGGGCGCGGGCGCGTCGTCCTCGTTCGCTGAGGGGATGGGGGAGTTCGTGCTGAGCTCCATGGACGCGAGGTTCTCCGGATCGGCTGACGCCGACGGGCTGTTCACCCCGCCGCGGCAGCGAGGTTCGCGGGATTCTTTAGTTTGATTGTGCCCAGCCCTCTCGTGAATGTAGGAGGATTTAACCGTAGCATAACATTGAGGTCGCCAAGCTTAGCTGGCATGCCAATGCAAACTGGTTTAAGCTTTAGACATGTTTGACTTCGACATTTCAAAACTGAAAGGGCCTCGGGGGTTAGAGGAGAGGTCGTAGATCATGGTGGTTACATTACTGAAGGTGCAAGAATGGGCTGCATCAAACTTTTGATTTCTATCTAAGGCTTGCTGCATTAGGCCTTCTGTATCGGTTGGCTGTAGAAACGCTGTCTAAATTTCAAATGTTCTCGCCGGTCATGTTCTTGCTTTTTAATTTCCAAACATCTGTGTCAATCTCGAGAAGCAAATTACTTAAACACTTCATGCTTGATGCTTAAAGTTTGTACAAGTAGATGGAAGCTGGAACCTAGCGAGCGTCTAGAACGGCTCACGTTGTTGAAGTTCATTGACCGTTTTATCTCTTAATACAAAGACACGCAGTTCTCCTGTGCATTTTAGATTGATTTCATCATGTTGATTGAAGTGGTAAAGCCACTGTGCCACATCATAATAAATCAATGCTTGTAAAAATAGCTGTAACCTGTGAGGCTGTGATACAGTGACAGGAACAAGAAGCGCAGCAAAGTTACAGTGAGTTCTTAATTTATTTTGTTTGGCTCTAAAACTTTGTCCATTTGTTCTTCCACAGCATTCGGGCATAGTAAATCGTCAACTGCAAGCTCCCATGTGTTTAAAGGGCAAGAGCACGTTTTTGTAAGATCACACTCTGATAGGTTGTTAAAGTGTGACCTTACTTTGGATATGCTTTCAGAAAATGAGAAGGTTGATCTTTTAATGCTTACTTTGCTATTTGCTATTTTATTCTTGCACACTCAATACGATGTGCGGTTTTTACATTTCTCTCAAAACTGCACGTGCGTCAGGTAGTGTCCACCAGTAACGAAATGGTATTCTGATACTGACATATGGTGACTACCAATACTAGCCTTCACTAGCACCCTGATATCTAATTGCAATGATCCCTCTGTAAGGCTCTACAGTAGTTTAGTTCAGCTGTTCACGACATTCGCACCATGTTGGTGCAAGAAACTGATTGGCATTTTGTATCTTGTTACCACAATTATACCGAGACATGTTTTAGTTTTAGTTCAGAAGAATTTGAGGGAAGTCAGGAAACCACATCTTGATCCAAATAAATTTCCATCTTACACTTTCGATGGTCTTTATTTGCACTTATGATCTTTGTGTTATAGTTATTCATTGTTTGGTTTGAGGGGAATATATTTGGTTTTTATTTGTACTTATTATGATCTTTTTGTTATAGTTATTCAATGTTTGGTTTGAGAGGAATATAGTTATTCATTTTATTTGGTGTTTCAGATAAAGATTATTGAGAAGCTGGTAAAGATCCAGAATGATGGTACACTGGAGGTAGATGTGACACGTAGTGATCTTATTGCCTCAGAACTCACGGAGATTGATGCTTTTGGTTCTATTTCACGTGATATTGGAGATTTTGCACCTGGAATCAACAAGTCAGTCCCAAAGTTGAAGATTGCTATACTTGTAGTTGGAACACGGGGCGACGTTCAGCCTTTTATTGCATTAGCTAAACGACTTCAGGTAAGAGAACCTGCAAGCACCAGTTGGAGAGCCCAAAGGCCCCTGAAACACAAACTGTGTAGCATATTTGGATGTTTTAGCATGCAGTCAAGTATATCATGCCTAGTGGTCTAGGTTGTGAGAATTCTATACATAGTAGAACAAGAGAAACAAATCAATGCCTATCTGCTATATCTCGAAATATTTGGATGTTACAATGCCAATTAGATATTTTCTTGAATTCGACATCGATTTCTTGTTGTATTTGTTAGGTACTTAAAATACGGCATCTTCCACAGTTCAGTCCCAATAGGTGTTTACAAATATGTGAGGTTCCATTGTAACTTTTAAGTAAGAATTGTCAGATTCCATATAGCATCCTTTAACTGCACTCATCATCTAGAAATAACATACCGCTTTATTAATACTGAAAGTTATACACTTTTCTCTCTTACAATATAAAACTGGAATTTCTGCAGGAATTTGGTCATTATGTTAGATTGGCTACTCATGTCAATTTCCGTACTTTTGTGAAGTCAGCCGGTGTTGATTTTTACCCATTGGGTGGTGATCCTCGAATTATGGCTCAATGTAAGCTTCTAGTGCTCTTATATTATGAATGTTGTGTTGTCTGTGTAGATAAAAGAATATTGTGTGTTGTTGAATCTGCTGAGCTAATCATAATTGCCTTGCTATGTCACTGTATAAAATGTACAACCAAATGTCAAGTGGCATTTGGATTTGGTTTTTTCGCTTCATTTGGTTGGCTGTTGAAGCGAACATGCTGACGAAAAGTGCCAAATGCATAATCATGATCAATTTTGATTAATGGATGGAACAAACGCGTTTGTTTAAGAACTGAAGACACATCAGATGTTTAATGAACGAAATCTATAACAATGCCTATGCTACTCATACTCATTTTTTACATCAAGGGATGCACTTTCAACTGCAGATATGACAAAAAACAAAGGATTTTGCCTGGCTGGCCCCACAGAGATTTCTGCTCAAAGAAAGCAGCTTAAGGAAATCATCTTTTCAGTTCTACCTGCATGCACTGAACCTGATTTGGATACTGGAGCACCTTTCAGAGCTCAGGCAATAATTGCGAATCCTCCTGCTTATGGTAGGTTTGTCCATCATTACTTCAGTTTTACCTAAATTTTCTATATTCTTAGTGGATCAAGAAAAAAAAAATTTATCATAATATTTGCAGATTACCCTAGTGTTAACCCCGAGACATAGGTACCATGAACTATGTTTTTCTTAAATGAAGAAAAGGAAGCCAAGTGACTGTTGTCAGTACAAATAACTAAACAAGCTGACACCAGTTATTTGACTTGAACAAGCAGAAAATGGTTCCTGACCAATAAATTGGGATGTCTGATGACTACATTTATACAATGTGATAAGCTATTCATAATATGACACCTACACATGTTGCAATACTGGTAATAGTAGCGAATTGTTCTGTATTTCTTACAAAACCTTTGACTTTCAGGACATCTGCATATTGCTGAGGCACTTGGAGTACCTCTACATATTTTCTTCACATTTCCATGGACGTAAGTCTGCACTCTTGTATGGCAGTTTCAGCAGTACACAGTGTTAAAAAATAAATAAAAAATTATCCGGTGCCTTTCAGCAAAAGCCAGAGTACAGTTCTGTGGCAAAAATTACATTTTTGTAACTGACAGCATTTGTAGACTGGCAGCTTGCAATTTAGTTGCTCTTATGTTTTCCTAACTGCTAGTATTTGTAGACAGGCCAACTGATGAGTTCCCACATCCATTGGCACGAATGCCTCAAAGCGCAACTTATAGGGTAATATTACCACTGCCTTTTTACCACACCAACGTGTGAATTTACCATTTTATTATAGAAAAATTATGTTCAATGCTAACATTTGTACCTCCCTTGCATTCAGCTGTCCTATCTCATTCTCGATCTAGTAATTTGGTGGGGCACCAGGGGATTCATAAATGATTTCAGGAAGAAGTTGAACTTGCCCCCCATTGCTTACTTCAGCACATACCATGGATCTATATCACACTTACCCACTGGATACATGTGGAGCCCTCAACTTATGCCAAAGCCAAAAGGTATTGATCTTATAACTTTATGATGCAAGCTAATTAAGTTCAACGAAAATTGCTTGAGCACCTCGGTGCCCATTGTGAAATAAGCTTTCTAATGCATGGCCCAGTACTGTCTCGGTCTTGAATGAAATTAAATGCATTGATGATTTCATGATATTGCTATGAAATACCTTATATATCTTCAACCATTAACCTTTCGAGGGAGTAAATAAACTACTTGAAACTTTCCCTAACAACAAGAAAAAAGGGAAAATAACACTTGATACTTTATGTTAGGCAGAAAATGCCCTTCACGCTCATGTTGTTTGAATTATAGATGCGTCATTATAGAAAGTACGGTTAGCACTAGATGTAATGCAACCCCTGAATTATATATTTTAGACAGTGCTGTCAAATAATTTGGATCAAGATTGTAGTAGTAAGTCTCACACAGGCTTGCAAGATAGACCATTGAGTAGTCAACATCTAAAAAATAATCTAACTTTATTCATGCTGGTGTCCTGCGGTAGGCCTTGGACTCCACGATGTGCCCCTGACGAATAATGTTGGCCAAAGCCTTCATATTGACTTTTGGGTTGAATTTTTTACTGTGCACATGCAAGGATAAAAATCCTGTGCGTACATGCACCAAGTTTCTTAGATGGATACCTTGGTGACAAACTGACAAACAAATTGCTAAAGTTTTTCCTACCATATTAGGTTAGCTCTTAACCAGTGATGTTTTGTCTTCCACAGATTGGGGCCCTCTGGTGGATGTTGTGGGATATTGCTTCTTAAATCTTGGAACAAAGTATCAACCACCACTGGAGCTATCACAGTGGCTTCAACAGGGGTCCAAACCAATATACATTGGTTTTGGTAGCATGGTATGTATTCGATCATCGCAAAGCAACCCCGTAACATAGTATTCTACCTCATTTACTATTTGAATCAGTCTACCTCAATTTGCAAGCAGAGTTATGTCCTTCAGTGCCCTAAAAAAAAAGAACTATGTCCTTCAGGTCGCACAAGTTAAACCTCATTATCTTTGTTGCCTGGAAGTAATTTCTTTATTGTTCATTTTCCATTCTCAGACACACTCAAAGGGTTGTCATCCCATACTTTTTACCCATAATGGGTGTCAGTCCTTTTTTTGTCATATTCTTTTCTTTAATTTAGTAACGGTGGTAACAGGCTGTGTCTATCTGAACTTTAAGGAATCAAAAGTCATATTTGTTATGAATAGCACTTGTATTATAATGTAGCTCCAAGGACAAGAGTACAATATGAAATAGGAAAGGACTCTAGTACTAAGGACTCCTAATAGGACACAATACCCTTAACAATATTAACTTCAACATAGTGTCTTCCCATCACATATTCACATTATACCAAAGTTAGATGCTTCAACCTTAATAGGAGAGTACCACAATAGAGATTTTATTTATGCTTTCCCATCTTTATTTGATTTGTACCCCTTTACAATAGGATTATATAATGTTTTCAATGTTCAGCTTGCCCCTTGTAACAATCATTATCATATTTCTGCTAACTTGGTTTATTTTGTGTTTGAAGCCTCTTGATGATGAAAAGAAGGTTACTACCATCATATTGGATGCACTAAGAGAAACAGGACAGCGGGGAATCATTAGCCGTGGTTGGGGAGATCTTGGAAATTGTAAGTTACTTGGTTTAATAGTTAGATTGCGTTTCCAATCAATCCAAGTGCATATACCACATCATGATAAAGTTCTTTTGTAGATGTAGGTCATCAGGTAGTGATTACTGAAACCATGTCAGCATTGTTCTGCCAAATCTCTTTGTAGTAAATTTATTTAGGCATCTACAAAAGACTGCCATTGACCTTAAGATTTTTTTTTCTTTGGGCTATGATGTTTACATTGCTATCTGATATCCCTAGTAATGCATGGATATTCTACCTACCTTATTTCTCGTATCCAACTTGCATATGCAGTTTCAGAAGTTCCAGTTGATGTCTTCATCTTGGAGGATTGCCCTCATGATTGGCTATTTCCACGCTGTGCTGCAGTGGTGAGTTGAGTTACTATCTCACTGTCATTCTTTGATGCAGAGACACCCCAGGGGGGTGCCAGATATGTATTCGTCTGCAGCACATAACATCTACCATAAACATCACAGTTTTATTAGGGGGCAATTGCAAAACTGCCCTTGTGCTGAGTGCCAATTCTGAAAATGGACCTCTTTTTGAGACCTACCATAAACATCACAGTTTTTTGAATTCGAAGCAATGAATTTGCTATAATCCCTTGTTGGACCTCTTGTTGGTTTGCATTTCTTGTTGGTTTTGCCTCTCTTGTGGTTCCTGCAGGTTTCATCTCTAGCCTACCCCAACTTGCTTGGGATAAAAAGGCTTTGTTGTTGTTGTTGTTGTTGTTGTTGTTGTTGTTTGAATTTGCTATAATCCCTTATTGCAGCAGCATTACAGAGTCTGAGCTAAGCACTCTGAGACTGAGCAGCGTGAACAAGAAACAAACAGAGGCATTATTTAATTAGAGTGGATGGAAGTCAAAGTGAAAAACCACTGCGGTTAATAAGGGCGAAACAATAAGAGATGGTGAAAAGGACCCCTGATATATAATTTTTACGCAAAGCCCCAAGAATGTGAATGACTTATATTTTAGATAAGAGTTTTTTCTTAAAGAAATATTTTGGATAGAGTCAGGTTTGTTAAAATGATTTTTATGATCACAGGTAGGTAGTAGATAGATATACAACACCAAGGATTTATATATTTTAGCAAATATCGCTTGTAAGAACTTGCGAAAAAAATATACTGTACTTTATCATTCTAATCCTGTTTTATCTGCTATTTTATGTTTATGAATATAATTTACTGATCAGATTGTATGTCTGGTTATTAGGTGCATCACGGCGGAGCAGGTACCACAGCTGCAGGGCTGATAGCTGGGGTAAGTTGCTAATCTCTTTGTTGAATGAATGATCTGATCTACAGAGGTTAGGGAACATAATAATAAGGGCCTCAGAAACTGACTGAATAATTTTTGTGCAAAAGTATGTCAGTTAAAATGGAAGAAACTCAGGGCACTTGAGGGTGCTACTTTCCATATTAGATTGGTTTAGCCGACAATATAATCTGCCTTAGCTGAGGCATACTATGCCGAGTTTCTTCAATACACAAGGATAACAATTGTTCTGCAATGAACAGCATGTTAGCAATCATCATTTATATCATTGACTATTATCAATCCTTTGAAAGTGTTCTTGACGACTCCTTGTACCTGTAACAGCGTCCTACAACTGTAGTGCCATTTTTTGGAGACCAGTTCTTCTGGGGTGAGAGAATTCATGCACGAGGAGTGGGTCCTGCACCTATACCTATAGCAGAACTTACCGTTGAAGCACTTTCGAGTGCTATAAGATTCATGCTTGATCCTGAGGTAGAACTATTTCTTGCGCATTTGCTCTGTGCCTCCCACCTTTAATTGCATGCTTATACTGCAGCCTCTCTATATATGCTAATTCTTACGATTCAGAACTATGTTCTTTTGAAAGATGCAGTTTTGCTAATAAACCTGTTCATGGCCCTTTGCTGAAGGTAAAATCACGAACGATGGAGCTGGCGATAGCTATAGGTAATGAGGATGGTGTTGCCGCGGCTGTAGACTCATTTCATCGACATCTGCCTTCAGAATTGCCTCTTGCTCCACCCGCACATGTAGAGGTGGAACGCCATGATTTGTTTCAATGGTTTTCTCGAGCCCTTGAGAAGTGTTGTTCCCCATTCAGTTTTTAGTGGTGATCCTTAGGGTAGGTGTATGTACGTAAGATGTATTCTTTCATGGGTTCAAAACTGTTTTTCAGAAAAAAAAAGTGAAAAAAATGGCGGTTTAGGCAAGCTGTGATTATTTTTTCTCATCCATTGTGGATGCTACAAAATAAGATCGTACCTATATAGGTTTGCTGCTGTAAAGGGTTAGTCAACTACAATTGTATTCTCCCTCGCAAAAACAACAAAAAAAAACTACAATTGTATTCTAATAAATTCAGATTTGTGCTGGTTGTTTGATACATTTGTATCAGTCCTGTACGGCTGCAAAAGTGTATGATGTATATACAAAAGTGTATGGTGAGTGTTCCTTAAAGAACGTTATAATATCCTTCGCAAAAAAAAAGTTATAATATTTTGCATGATCATATTTTGCGTGCAATCCACTGGCAAGTCTCGAACAAAAATGTTGGATTGTTTAGTAAGAGACGCCATTTTTTTTCTTTAATGGAACTCTTTGATGCGTCGTCTTAAATCTGACAAAGTAGCTCTCGGTATGGAGCAAACTGGAACAAAATTTGAAAACAACTGAAACCAGACCGATCGGGGCTGTCCATTTCCAAGCCTAAGACTCTCCGCACCGGTCTCCTGTAACGCTTCCTTCAGGAAGCAAATAGAGGAAATAGGGCTGCACCGGTCTCCTGTATAGCCCACGCTATACAAGAGGGAGCGCCTCCTTCCTCTATTTCCAGAGGGATAGCGGGGCTCCGCCAAACTCGTCGCGGCCCCGTGCCGGGCCCACCTCGCCGGGCCCACCTCGCCTCGAGTCCCCCGGCGCTACCTCCCTCTGTGGCAGCGCCAGGATGGCCGGCTCGGCCATGGCGTCCCCGCCGCCGTGGCAGCCCGCGCCGTCGTCCGCCGCATCCGCGTGACGCGCCGCCGGCGAGTCGTAGTCCGGGGGGCGCATTTGCCTGTGGCCAGCTCCACCAGCAGCCTTGGCACGGCGAAGAGCCGTGGCGGCCTCCCCGCGCTCGCGCCCCGCACGGCGCCGTCGTCCGCCGCATCCGCGTGACGCACCGACGGATCTCGTGGGCAAGGCGGTGGTCGCTGCAGCCCAGCAGGACGGGGTGGCGGAGGAAGAGGGGGAGACGACTGCGGCATGGCGTCGGGAAGGTTGTAGAAGCGGCCCGACGGAGATCGGGAGGAAGAAATAGCATAGGAATTTTGCATTTTGGCCCTTGTAGTATCTTGTAATTTTTTACGATTTTCTGTGTGTTGGATATTTATAAAAGATCCCTACTGTTTTTTGTTATTTAGGATAACTATTATAAATGATTATGATATGAAATATGTTTGTTAAAATGAGATGGTAGTTGGAGATAGTTGAATAAAATATGTTGTAGTTGGGATAGAGGGAGAATATAGAGGAACGATGGGTGCGAAAGAAATTGGTATAAAGAAAAGAATCTTAATGACTAAGATAAAATATTCCTTTTAAAAGAAGCAAATAGAGAAACATGAGTGCGGAGAGGCATGAAACCGCTGACGCGTCAATCGTTCGGTTCCTCGCTGCCGGCTCCGCCAAGCAGCCGAACCCCCCTCACGTGCGCGCTCCCGCGTCCCTCTCCCTCGCTAGTCGCGCCCGGCAGGCAGGGACGCACCCGCAAATCCGCACCTCCGCCTCAACCCCCGAAACCCAGCCCTCCCGCGAGATCTCTCCCCCTTCTCCACGCTCTCACAAGCCACCACCGACACCTCAGATCCGCCTCCGCCTCCGCCTCGCCGGCGCGCGCGCTCGCTCTCTCGGACGACCCTCCCCCACGCCGGCCGCCATGTCGCACAACCATGGCGACACGATCCCGCTCCACCCCTCGTCGGCGCAGTCCGACATGGACGAGATCGAGAGCCTCATCCACGCCGCGCCCTCCTCGGCCACCGTCCTCCCCGCCCGGCCGCCGTCCCCTCCGCGCGCCTCCATCCCCGTCTCCACGGCACCGGCGCCCGTCCCGTCGAAGCCCCCGCTCCCCGCCGCCTCCATTCCGATCTCCGTCTCCCCCGCGCCGCCGCTCCCCTCCGCCTCCGTGTCCGTACCCATCTCCTCCGACGGGTTCGGGCCCGCGCCCAACACGCTCACCGAGCCAGTGTGGGACACCGTCAAGCGCGACCTCGCCCGCATCGTCAGCAACCTCAAGCTCGTCGTCTTCCCCAACCCCAACCGCGAGGACCCCGGCAAGGCGCTCCGGGACTGGGACCTGTGGGGTCCGTTCTTCTTCATCGTCTTCCTTGGGCTCACCCTCTCCTGGTCGGCGTCAGTTAAGAAGGTACCCACTTCATCCCGAAACCAGATCTAGTGTTACTGCGTATGTAGTGCCTGATATGAAGGTGTTTCAAGCTATACCTATTGACTCCCTAGATTTCGTATCCACTCATATCTATCAGAAGTTTGGTTGAACTGCACACTAATTAAGCTAGATGCAAACTTGCGAAGTTAGCTTAGTGGCGAAGGACTTTGTTGATCGCCGTTTACAAGGCTAATGTTGCCGTTGGCTCGGGTCTGACATGGGGTGATAGAATATGGTGTTTTAAGACCATGGTTATTGGACGAGAATACTCATAGTGCTGTATTGACTTGTTTTGATGACCCAAGGCAAACCGCAAGGTATGAATTGCTTTGATGCTCTTAATAGGTTTCTTATCGTAACTACCACTTCTGCTATATATACATGTTGATTTATCAATCTCATATTAGTTATTCTGCTTGGTTTGAGTTTTGAGAATACAATATGTTGCCGATGGAAAGCACCACGTTGCACTGGTTAAGCTTCATGTGTGTTCTTGTAGTGGTGAAACTTCTTATGATCCGTCGACACTGACTAGAAGTAATTTGCCTGTGTGTTTCTTTATCACTACTTTTAAACCATGCCACATACCTAGCAAACAAGAGAGAGAGAGAGAGAGAGAGAGAGAGAGAGAGAGAGTTTAGTATTGGTTTCATGTGTCTTCAATGCCAATGGTCAGTAGCGAGTAGGGGCTTAACAAATTATTGATCTGCAATGCTTCACTAGTTCTTTTATAGTCGAGTGTAGAGTCGCGTTGGGGCGAGATCGACTGGCAGCCTCTTGTAGAAGACTCATTTGCTGCTATTTACTAGTAACACATTTATTGCATTTTTGTGTAACGGGTTAGATTATTAAGCAGGTATCTCTGCTTCTTATGATATGTACAAATATAAGGCATGGCACCAAAGGCTGTGGTCGGCCACATGCATATGGGCATGGAAACATATGTATAATCAATTATCTTATATGTCGAGCCATCATAGTTAGAAACTGAACTTTTTTTCTCAATTCAAGTTTCTCTTGTTTCAATTTCTCTGATTGGTCTTATGATCATTATTTGATCTCCCTCTAAGGTCTATCAGACACGCAATGAATGTGTCTCTGTTGCCTTCTATCAAATCCATCTTAATCGGATTATGCGGTTAGGTTTCTGCAATATGATGATTGCTGTTTTCTTTGTCCTTGCAGTCTGAAGTGTTTGCTGTTGCATTTGCTGTCCTAGCAGCTGGGGCTATAATTCTAACTTTGAATGTTCTGCTTCTGGTAAGACGCCTCTCATGTGTGAGCGTGGTTACACATGCACTTGCTTTTGGTGAGCTACTGCTGCTGTGCTAATAGCTGTGGTGACTTTTTTCCCCTCATTTCAGGGTGGACACATCATCTTCTTCCAAAGCCTCAGTCTTCTTGGCTATTGTTTGTTTCCGTTGGATGTTGGTGCTCTAGTTTGTATGCTGAAGGACAATGTCATACTAAAGATCGTCGTGGTTACAGTTACATTGGCATGGAGCTCCTGGGCTGCCTATCCATTCATGAGTGCTGCGGTTAACCCAAGGAGAAAGGCTTTGGCCCTATATCCTGTCTTCCTCATGTACATTTCAGTTGGTTTCCTCATAATTGCCATAGACTAATGATGTGATGAGCTTTGTAGTAACAAGTGAAATGTCGAAATTTTCCTCATCGTTGATTGAACCACCGGAATACATACAAGTTTGTGTAGACAATTCTACCCTCATGAAGTCATCACAAATTGTTTCGGGATTTTGGTGTTTACATGAGCAAGAGGCATAAGGTTGTAAAATTAGTCAAGAAATATATCTGTTGTAAAGTGCATGAACTTCAGACCACTTAATTGACTGTCAAGCTTTCTTATACCATATGATGGTATGGCTTTCAAATCATTGATATTCATTCAGTTATCTTTTCAATGTACATTCTGCTTGTCCCATGTATACTCTATATATGGCCCCCATCTGGAAATTACCGCAGTCAAAGCTCGCTAAATCATTTGGGGTGATGTGGAAGCTGGAGGAATGCTTGTGGCTATAGCTAGTGCGGCTACAATCTCATCAGATTTTTTTTTTTCGTGCTGTGTTATTACTGCAAGTTGAATGCTCATGATTTCCCCATGGGTTATATAGTACATTATGTTGAACTTCTGGCGAAACATAATTCCTCCAACGTCGAGATAGGAGTGCATATTTTCTCCATTGTTTGTAACCTGTTGGTCGTTGCTGATTTTATGCTTTCGTGAATTCGGTGATCGTTAAAGGATCCATCTTGGTTAGTAGCTAGCTAACTTGCTAGGCTGGTCAAACTCAATCCTTGATTAACACGGTTGAGATTCAAGTTGGCTTGATCTATTGGGGCAAAAAAAAAATCACTAAGCTTGCTCTCAATAGATAAATGACGAAACTACATGTCAAGAACTAAGGATCAAGAAAATTATGCTGGATATCCATTTACGATCAGTGGCTCATGAATCTGGAGAGTTGTGCTTCGAGACTGGAGACGAAGTCAGGCTGGGCCTCGGTGCAGTGCAGCGTTGAAACCATGTTCAAGTATAGGCCCATCCTGTGTGTAATCGTTTAGCGCTTTCTGTTAGTTTTGCGCTGAACCTTAACTTAAACTGAGCTGTAAACCGTCCTTGTCCAATTTGCAATGCAATATGAACAAAACAGTTATACTGGAAGTGAAACTAAACAGTGATCGTATTACAAGTCAGACTAACAAACCCGGCTGTGTAGAAAAGGATAAACCAAGTTAGAGGGCCGTGTATTCTCGTATTGTCATGTAACACGAAGGCAATATTATACAGCATACTGTTACAAAGGAATTTAATCAGGAACGCTACTTATACACCTCTCCTGCGTCACGGTCAACATCAACCAGTCAGTACGTGCGCAACGAGCACACAACATTGGAACCATACTATCCCAGAGCATCAGCACGATGCTTTCCCCCTGAGTTTGGAATGTTACAACGACTCGGCACCGTTTCCCCCATGTAACACATCAGCAACGATGGCAGGGTTAACAGAGCCCAAGCACCCAACGCCCATCCACATTAACGCTATCTGTTTCATGCACAATCTCAGTAAACATGTAAAACACAAACTTCTGGGTGTGGTAGGTTCAAGATTTTACCTTGTTGCATCAACGACATGTATTACACCTCATGACATTCTTTTTAGACGGATGCTTTGGTTTATTCGTGGCATGGGCTCCAGTGATGCAATCACCTGCGGCATGGTCATTCCTCCTGAAACAATTATTTCTGCAGCAATCAAAGGAACAAGAACAATACATTAGGTTAACTATGAAGAGGTTTCCTATGCTTTTGGTAATGCAAGGCTGACTAAAGGAGGAACCAGTAACTAGCATGTTCACAAGCAGACTTGCTGCAGGACATAGTAACATGCTAGGAAAATAAGCATAAAGTTATGAACCTTACCAATTCCTTCTCGAATGGATAAATTAGGTCTTATTATCTCCTCAGAGTTCACCAGAAATATGTCACCAATGTATAAATGATTTGTTGGCACATACACGCTACACAGTTCTTCGTCACCTTTGTCAGTCTGCAGCAGATGTCAGTAAGAAACTCCACAGGGGCATTAACAATGAATTTTTTGTGTGAAGCATCACAAGGACACTACAATTACAATTCATCTTTAGCATGCTTTTATGCAGATAGAAAATCAGGTACCTGAAGAACCACAGTTGATGTTATGAATCCAAATGCATATTCACCAATGCGTGGATGACGAATTATTGCAACTTCTTTAAATGCTGTTGTATTTTGATCTGTCAATGAAATTATTTAATCAGAAACCCGTTATAAGCTGATATAAGCTCGTGAAAACAGCATAATAAGACTTGACACAAATGAACACTGACATTCCCATATGTCTCTTCACTTTGGAAGGGCAAAGAGACCTACGTAATTAACTTTCCAAGCTTAACACTAGTAAACTTTTGTGGAAATAAGTTTATCATAGAAAGCCTATAAGAAAGCATAGAAGATGTTCAAGCTTTCCGAATAGCACAGTAAGATGTTCAGGCTTACCAGATAACATAGAATATGTTCAAGCTTTCTTAATATGCTTATCGTGTAAAGTATGTTACCTGGTGAAATGGCAGTGCTGACTTGCTTTGATGCCGAGTATATGTGCCTTACAAAAGGCATTTTCTTTATAAACCATTCTCCCACCCAGAATATGGTTGAACCCACCCATGACGAGACAAATATGCCAACCAGGAATATGAACACCAGAGAAGTCAAAAAACCAAGACCTGCAATTTTTTGCAGAAGTAATAAGAAGTTGACACATAGCATGGATCCAATGGTGATTATAGTACTTTTAAAATTTAATAGCAAGGATACGATAATAAATAAATAAAACCTCGACCGCTGAGGGTAAGACCGCCCCCATGGCTTTCTTTTGACAGAGAAGCTCAACTTCTCCCGTCAAGAAAACCCCCAAACCCGTCATCACCCTATAGGGCCGTGCAGATACTTGAGGATGAACACCATTGACCGTGCTGGCGTCTACTGCAACTACCCCCAGGTAGGAGAGCCCAAACCAGCCCACAACCCAGATTCATGGCACCCAAGACTTCGTCGCCGCCACTTTTTTTGGGCTGATAGCGAGGGGAATTTTTGATTTTTAATTCCACATTGGTGCACACCAGGATTTGAACCCTGGTGTGAGGCCTCACCACCTGAGGCACTAACCAACTGAGCTGCTGTCAGTTTGAGGATACGATTAATTTTTAATACAGTACGTAGATGCCTCTTAAGTAAGATCGTATTATATATTTTCAGTAAAGCAGCAAAACATTCAAAAATATCAGAGCATAAAGCAAACAAACTTGTTAGATTTAACAAAAGTTCTTTGTTTCTTAGGAATATGGACAAGTATATTCTTGGTACTGCTATATGGGTGGCATGTCAAAAAGATAGCATCTTTACAAAACTCATACTACCACAATAAGTCCAGACTGCAGAAAATGCCTGAGTGTGAGATTATATAAACCGTGACCTGTAAACAAAAAGCATATGTACAGGACTTACCAAATATGTTGATTCCAAGTTGTGCATACAATGGACTGAAAAAACCATCAACAAATTTTATAAACCACCATGTGATGAAGAATGTCACAGCAACTGGAAAAAGAACTACACTGCAAAACATGGAAACACAAGAGATATGTTATGCATAATATAAATAGAAGGTAACATAGATTGGGGTCATTTGGCAACAAATCTAATTAGTTCTTGTGAAGGATGTACCATCCAGTCATAAACTTTCTTGACACCCAACTTTGAAGAACAGCACAGCACGCCTACACAAAATACATCATGGTCAACATAAATAAATATGTGAAAAAAATGATATATAGAACTCGGTTCGTGTGAAATACATTTTACAAGATAGGGCGAACAAAAATACAGTCTGCATATCGTGTAAGGTCAAAGGTTTATCTAATGTATATCATAAAACGGGAACTATGACAGAAATTTTGATCATATATGCCAAAGATGAACATGATACAAGCATAAGCAGTAAGCCATGATCATTGTTGAGGAAAAAATGCATTGATCACAAGATTTCTTTCATAGGGTAAGAATCTAGTGCAAACCCATGTTCAGTTCAGATACAAAATTAGAACCTAAAGATGGGTTTGCCTCGAGATAAATCCCTTCTTTCCAGAAAATAATGCTCCCCTCAGTTTGTTACAAGTGTACTCCTGCAGCAAATGAGCAATTTCAAAACCTGATAAGAGTCATAGAAATCATTTTGTTTCTGATGGTGATGGGTTCCTATGCTTCTCACTAGACTTTAGGCTCTTCATGGTTTCGAGTAAAATCTTGGGATGCCACTTCAGAATAAACAAACGAACACACACGTATCTCAAATCATGAACTATCCCGCCCATTGCTCAAAAAACTCTTTGGACTTCAGACATTGAAGTCAATGAGCAAAATCACAGAACATTGGTCGAGCAAAGCCGCCCAGGATTAATAGCAATAAATGGGAGCTGCTTCTAATTTTGGTGAAGAAATCTATGTAAAGTTCAGTCGCCATTTAGCTATCAGCAACACGAATAACAGTCAGCTATGCGACCTTTTAACACACCTCGCAATCTTAACAATCCACCCAAACCGCCAGCCAAATACTCTATTTGATAGGAATATCCCAGCGAGCAGAAACTCATACGGGATTCCCTTTGCTTCAAGACGACATTCTAAATACTAATACGGGATCGGAACTTTGCTAAATTCCTAAATCTAAACCTGCCGCAAGCAAAATCAACGGACCCCTCATCAACTCCCACCGAATTGGCCAATCACTCCACAAGCGCGCGGACAAACATGGTGCACAGCCCGAGCAGATCCGGCCAACGGAAGCATAAACCTACGCGTCAGCAAGGCCCCAAAAAGTGCAGCACCGGCACGCGTCTACCAAAGCCAGCCCAATGCCGCCGCGACTCTCGAGGAACGGGAAGGAGCGCGGGGGACTAGATCCGGACCTTGCGGGTGGAATTGGTCGGCGAGCTGGGTCGCGGCGGCGACTTGGCCGGGTCCTCGGGGTCGACGGCCTCCGCCGCCTGGCTGAGCGGGATCGACGTCGACTCCTTCTCATCCGCCATGGCTCCGCCGGGAGGCTCCCGGTCCTTAGAAGCTTCTGCGAAGCAGGCGGGACGACGCAGACGCGAGGTGAGACGTCGCTTCGCGCGGGCGGGGCGGGTAAGCAGGCCGGGGCGGCTGCTTTTGGCTGGCGGCGAGTAGCAGGCTCGCAGCAAGCAAAGCGGTTGGTGGCGGAGGACGCAAGGGACGGGGACGGGTCCCGGGACAGAGAGAGAGACGACGTCAACCCTGGCTTGGCGGACTAGCCGAGCTGCCCCTCGAGTCCCCAGCTCATGAGCTGCCCCTCGAGTCCCCAGCTCATGACGCTGGCACCGAGGCCCTCCCACTGACACTCCGGACCCACGCGCCAGCGTGAGAGCCCGCATGGCCGCCTTTGTCCACGCGTCGGTCAGAGTATCAGTTCTACGGCGGGGACCATGCGTGACGTGGATTCTCGCATCCGGAACGGTTTCGGGTGGGGTGACGGCGTGAGCGAGGAATCGCGGCGTCTTTGGTGGGTTGGGTTTGGTTCGCATGACGGGCTGGCCGTGAGCTGGCCCGAGTGGGACGGGCGGAACGGTCGGGGTGCTTTCGAATCCAAACAGGAGTTGGTCGTTATCCATCTGCTGCACGGCTTGCGGGCCCGCAGAGTCAGTTCGGCAGTGTTTTTCCATGAGGCACCCGACGCGGGTAGTCCCGGGGACGGATCGCAACGGCGCGGCCACGATTCGTTAGGTTTTTCTTTTTTCGAAATGACGATTCGTTAGGTAGGTTCTATTAATTCTCGCGGTGTATCATGCATGAGGGCTTGTATGCTTCAGACCTTGAGAAAGCTGCAGCAATCTGACGTCCAGCTCTTCGATCGGCAGGGGTTGATATTGATGCCACGGCCGGATGGATCGGAGTACCTTACATTCGTCTTTCAATCAAATAAAGGTTGTGGTTTTCTTGAAATAACTTTTCACTGGTCAAATCTATTTTGGTGTGATCGGAAGAGCTTTTTGTTTGGCTGTGACGGTTTGCTTCGGTTGCCTGTGTTATAATCCAAGCATCGTTGTACTACCGTCATAGCCATCACAAACGATCACGTCCCTTGTCAGCTAGTAGGAGAGATTAGTTCTATGATCAATACTGATGTGACAAAACCTCATTCACGATTAACAATAATCTCGATTTGTTAGCGCTGCAAGGTGTAAGTTTTAATAGTTGGCATTGTATATTTCTATTAGACATGTCCTCTTTAGGATCACACTGTATGCCTACAGTAATTGACCATTTGTAGTTTTCTACAAATAGTTATCCAAACATTTGGAAACATATGACACACCGGAATACTTTTGATAGAATAAATATATTAGTACTATTATTGATTTACATAAGTAAATACTATTATTAGTAGCAAAGAGTTTAAATTGTCAATATTATTGAAACAAAGGTTAGTAATTTGTGTGTTTACCTTGTAGACTTTGTTGTCTAGAAATAAACAGTAGAAGATCAAACGAGATCTTATTACGGGAATTGGCCCTTGTTTAGAAATAATACTCCCTTCGTTTCAAAATATAGGTAGTTCTAGCATTCAAATTTTTTGCCAAAATATATGTAGTTCTGGATTCCCAATGCAACTTTCTCACTTCCCAGTGCATCGTTTCCTGTGCCTATCTCTACCTCTCTCCTCCTTCACTGCTCATTGTTTTCTGTACCCATCACCTTTTTCACCTCTTCTTAGTTACTCCCTCTGTCCTAATATATAAGGGATTGAGGGAGTTTAAATTTGTCCCAAAATATAAGGGTTTGGAGAGGTTTGAGTAGGTCCCACCGTATAGATTCCTCCCTTCACTCCCACCGCCAGCCAAACCTTATCCTACCACGCAGCTCCTCCTCCCTCTCTCTCTCTCTCTCTCTCTCTCTCTCTCTCTCTCTCTCTCTCTCTCCCTCCCCCGCTCCCTCGCCTCCCGAGGCTCGCTGCCCGCCGCAGCTCATCCTCCTCCGGGCTACGGTGCTCCGGCATGCCGCGAATGACGACGCGCCGCCGTAGTTCCTCCTCGATTTCTCCATCGCGCGCGCTCGGCAGTCGCCATTGCCATCCTTCTCGAGCTCACCAGGAAATAATCCCACTCCGTCCAAGGATCCGTCGCCAAGCTCGCCCAGGCTGCGCCGCATCTTCCCTTCCCATCTCGCCGCCGTTACTTCGCCCAAGGATTCGCCGCGTCTCGCCGCTGAGCTTCGTCCGAGCCGCCTCCCATCGAGCGGGGCGCGAAGGCGCGGGCCCGGGGGAGGCGGGCTCGGGGCGAGTTCGCGGCGGCGCCGGCGAGCCGGGCGGGCGTTGAGTTCGCGGCGGAGCCGCCGAGACGGCCAGGCGTCGAGTTCGCAGCGGCGCGAGGGAGGCGGGCGGGGGTCGAGTTTGCGACGGCGCGAGGGAGGCGGGCGGTGGTCGAAGTCGCGGCCGAGGCGACGTCTTCGCGAGGACCTCGCCACCTCGGGCGGCTTGCGGCGGCGGGGATGAGCGGCGGCAGCCTGCGGCGCTGATGGTGCGACAGGAAGAGGATGCGATGTCCTGCTTGGTGGTGGTGGGAGATGAGCAATAATGATGGGGGTATTTTTGTCTTTTCACTTTCCTGCTCTTTTCCTTGGAACTCCCCCCGATCTCTTATATTGTGGGATGGAAGGAGTACCGTGTCCAGACTCAAAACTGCATATATTTTGAAACGAAAGGAGTAGTTGAAAGCTCTCATGGGCCGCATATGCTAAGAGGTTCCAACGATTGAGCCGTACTTGAGAAGCCCAATTTCCTATGCTAAGAAAGTTCTTGAAATTGGGATCGTGGGCTCGTGGTGTTGGGCCGTTGGAGGCCCATGAATAACAGTGTGTCGTTTCAGTTCTCAAAACTCGTTTGTTTGATCATGCGTTGGTGTTGCTTGTTGCTACACTGATGCATGGCAGCGCATTAAGTTATGCAGAAAGAAAACCCCCGCATGCTCTAGAAATGTTTATTTTAGTATATCCTAATCTACAAATGCACTCTATAATGATGTACAGCCGATCCACATTGCGCATGCACAAGCGACTCACGAAATCTAACTCTGCTAATACATCAGAACAAGATTTTTTTTTTCGAGGGACATCAGAACAAGAATTTAAGCACCGCTAATATACAAAATACCAACAGTATATGATGTAGTGACCAGCTCCATCTCATGTCACGAACAGAAATAGGTCCAAAACGCCGGAGTACATCGCAAGCCGCGAATGGAGTGGTATACATTACTGGAACCTTTTAGCAACCAATAATATAAACCTAAAATATGTGAAACAAAAATAACGAGGATGACCAGATAGCCAAAACTAATCAACAAACAATGACCACATAGGAGTAGCTATCATACATGAACCAAAAGCTTAATTCGATTTCCTTGGTGCCCTGCTCCCGTCTCCATCATCCCAGCCGTAGTCGCCTTGTTATTCCAGAAAGAAGAGGATCTCTACTGCTAGTAGCTGCTGCTATTGGGTGTGAGGTGGCGGCGGGTACTGGCTCGAGTCGGACCAGGAGGACGTGGTCGCCGGGTACGACAGCGTGCTCTCCCAGTTCCACTCCGCCGCCGCCTCGCCCTGGTGCTGCGAGTCGTGCGACGAAGAGTAGTAGTGCCCAGAAGCAGAGGACGGCACGGTGGCCACAGAAACAGAGGAGGTAGGGAACGAGTAGTAGGAGCCCAAGAAACCACTTGTGTTGCCGCCTCCGCCGCCGCCGTAAGAAGTGCTCACCGCGCCACCACCGTATGGATTGCTCATGACGCCGCCGCCGCCGTAAGGATTGCTTGTCATGCCGCCGCCGTAGAAGGGAAGGAGAGTGCCTTGGTTGCCGGTCGACCCTTGCAGAAGCATCTGATACCGCAGGTATTCCGAGGAGGAGCCCTGGGCGGCGCCGCCGTAGACGGCCGGAGATGTCGAGGCCGCCGCGACAGGCGCCGGGGCCAGCGCCGCCGCCGCGGCGGACGCGGGGCGGAGGCGCGCGTCCTCGGGGAAGTTGAGCTTGGCGCGGCTGCCGCGGAACCGGAGCGCGGCCTCGTCATAGGCGCGCGCCGCGGCCTCGGCGGTCTCGAACGTGCCGAGCCACACGCGCGCCGCCTTGTGCGGGTCCCGGATCTCCGCCGCCCACTTGCCCCACGGCCGCTGCCGCACGCCGCGGTAGCGGCGGCGCGGCGTGTCGGGGCCCTCCGGGTTGGTCGCCGCCGAGTGGTGCTCCTCCATGGCCGCCGCGCTCTGGGTGTCCGAGCCCTGCTCCGACGCTGCTGCGCAATATATATACACAGAGGCAGGCACACAGGGTTAAAAAGGGGGGAAGCGCGCGGCGAAGCGCGATCGGCTTTGAACACTTGCTATGTATGCCAATGCTTTAGCGCTAGACTAAAAGGAACATTTTTGCATGTGAATGCGACGTCGCACTACATTCGAATCGGATGTTGCAAGCAAGCAGAACCGCGTCGATCCCTATCGCCGCCGACTAGTTATATTCTTGGAAATGGAATGAAGTAGAAAGCAGTAGAAAAAGGGCAACACTTCACAAAACGGGCAAAAGTTATACTCCACGAGACAAAACAGCTTTTCTTTGTTTTTTCCGTCAGGGAAGTAATTAAGCTCAGTGAACTGTACCCGTGTTGGCGCCTTAACTAATGTTCTTTTATGACGAAAGAAGAAGCGTGCATGTACCTTAACTTCGAAGTCTACGCGTTACGCAAGCAAAGCACGCGAATATCTGTGTGGCGATGCAGCGCACGGCGCTAACGGATCGCCTGGACATGGATAGCTAAGCTAGCTGTATCATTTGTTGCGTTGCGGAGGGTGCAGTGAATTCATTTCATAAGAGTTTGTTAGGATGGTGAATGGCGTCCAACTGTGCCAACAGCGTGTGCGCGTGCTGTGTGCAATCCAGATATGGTTCGTTCATTCCTTATGTCAGCGGCGCTCCAGATATGGTGACTAGTGGATGCCCAGCTTCTTCTCCATGTGACTCGGTTCCGTCAAACGTTTTGGTACTACCATGCACACGTATGGTATGACCAAAGACCAGGTTATACTATTATATACTCTCTTTGATTTTACATTGTTGACATTTGATCATTTTTGAGTTACGTTTGATCATTCGTCTTATTTAAAATATTTTAAAAATTATTATAAATTTTGTTATCATTAGTTTCATCACTAAAAGAAATAAAATATAACTTATAATTTTGCATATTTAAACTAATATTTTGAATAGACGAATGGTCAAACGTAACTCAAAAATAGTCAACTCAACAATTTAAAACCGAATGGGAGTACTTTGCGAATGTGTCTCAATTTACGCATTTCTTTTATTATTTTCTCATTTCACGGTAACCCTGCATTTTCTCTAAGCATTTACTACTATGGTTGTGTTGATTAACAGATACAAGCTGCACCCCCTGATTAGAAAGAGATTAGTACTACATGCTCCGAGGAAAGCAATCAGATGTTTGCGTGTGACTCGATGAGATCGGAACAGGACTTGAAGATAAGAGATGCAATGGATAACAGAGGAGGCAAGAGCCTGGAAACGGACGGATATGCTAAAACCATGTCCATACATCGCAGTTTTTTGCTTTAGTAAAGGGACGATGTATGAAGATCGAAGAAGCCAAAAACATCAGGTTGTCCTCGTATATTTTACAGTTTTATTCTGAAAAAAGGGAGAAAAACCATATAGCACACGCGTCATCGTATCTGCGGCCTCAAAATAGTTTGCACATGCCACGTTGCAAACAAAAACTCAACAAAAACTACGGCAAAACAATCGTGCGGAACCTGGACAGTATCCTAGCTGCGGCAGAGCAAAGCATGGAAAAGCTCGGCGGCAAGCAACGAAACAAACGGCAAAACATATGCAAAGAAGCTTGGCGTTTGCTGGTTACCTGCGAACTCCGGCGATGTCGCGCCGGCGTAGCTCCTCATCTCACGCGCGTAGCCGCCGCCGCCGTGCATTGTCTGCTCCTCCCAGCCGCTCCCTCTCGGCGCGGCGCCGCCGGCCACGACCTCGGTCAGCGCCGACACCATCGTTGACAACTCCTGCTCCTGGTAGTAGTCGGACATGACCCCTGCGGAGGCGGCCGCCGCCATTGCCATCCCCTCCGAGGCTGCACCTTCCTCCTGCCCGCCGCCCTTCACCGGCCACCCCGCGCCGCCGCTTCCACGTGGGTCCGCCAGCTCGAAGCACATCAACGTCGCCCGCGCATGCAAAACGGAACGTCCCTGACGCTCCCGGCTACACAGATACAGAGTCCTCGAGAGAGGGCAGGCAGCTATCCCATCGAACCGGTTCAACACCTTCGAATATTTGAGACGATGACTTGTAGATATATAGAGCGAAGCAAGTAGCGAAGTACGGCGTGCTTATGCTTACTGAAATTATTATTATTTTCTTGGAAAAGAGGAAATGAAATGGGGGAGGGCAAGCAACGTGACTTAATAGCTTAGCCGTCTCGAAAAGTTCGGTTCAAACGGGGCCGATGCCGCCAGGAGGGGCTTCTCGCGCAAGAACGGTGAAAAGCTGCAGGGTTCTGCTGCATCCATGACATTAACGGCTGTTAATCTTCCCGGGATTTTTACCGTTTCACACTGCCCCTGTTTGACCACACAAGCACGGCAGTTTATTAACAAGTGTGCCTGGTGATAAAGACGAGTTCCCGTGTTCGTGTTTGTGTTAATTAGCGCGTGATAATTAAGTGCATAAGGTTACGCTGTGCCGACATGGCGCCGGGCCTTCTTTTGCTGTGGGGAGCGGATGGCTGGGGCGGCGGCTTGGCCATCGCCCTCTCTGCTGCGGTACGTGTGGTTCACGCACCTGGCCCCGGTTGACGGGGTCATCCCCTCTCTGACGCGACGCACGTAGGCGGTGGCACTGTCTGATCTAAATTTGCTTCCTTTTCGTATTCCAAGTTTTGATCGTTTCTCCGGACAAATTTCTAGAGTGCCGGTTCGGTTGCACTCGTGCAAGTTTTCTTCAGAGGGCCGCACTAGGATGTGGATCGTTCGTCTATTTTGCCAGCTGTTGAGAGTGGAATGTTCGTTTGCGGATAATTTGATACTACTCATTGGTTGGATAGACGGTCAATGTTTAAAGAACGGACATGTTGTTCTTGCGTTGACTCTTTCTCAATCGTTAGGCATAGTATGTCGGAAGATGTAAATTTCTTCAGTTTCTATAGGGTGTGGTGTATGGTTTGCTATAGAATATTATTTTTCCTCAACGATATCACTTGGGGAGAAACCTATTAGTAAAAAACTACTTTGGAAATTTATGACATTTTTATTCACCTACCGGTGGCGAAACCGGTCAGTTATTTTGAGTAGTCATGTGTTATTGTTCATCCTATTTATTTATTATTTGTCCATATAATTCGGATGGCAGATAGTTTCGTTGCCAGTTTTGTTCAAAAATGAACAATCCTAACTATGGCAAAAGATCGCTCAAGATGGTGGCACACGAGCGAGCGAGAAGTGGGGGCGCGTTGATGAGCAGTAACACGGGAAATACAACGATTCACTACCTATTGTATCTTGATCAAATGCTTTTTAGTAGAACCATCGATTGGGAAAAGTCGTAACTCGTGTTTTGATATAGCTTCTCACAATGATTCGGATCCTGCCTAGTACTCCTGGTTTGAAAAATAAGTCAAATGCCACTAATGTCATGAATCTGTCTTGTAACCCTTAGACCCTAGTACTAGCTAGCTAGTGTTTGTTCAGTTCATGTAACCCAAAGTTCAGCCACGTTCAGGAAGTTGTGCCGCTGATACAGATGGTACTAGAGCCGGAGTAGCAAAGGCGTACCTTGGTACCACACGGACCACACACCTGATAGGACATGCCATTTCCGACTTGTACGGCCGCGTGTCCAAAACAGAGCACCGGACTGATGCGCGCGGGTTTCGTGACAAACTTGGCCCGGCGCCGGAGCTGCCTACGAGGTTTGCGACGCGCTGCCACCTGCCTTGCGCGGATCAGGCCGTTCAGGCGGTGTGGGAATCGACTGATGCGCGTGCGGCTGCGGTGCATGCCTCCCAGCCGTTGGTTACGGGTGACGCGGAGCGCCCGTGGCCGTCATCGCTGGCTTGGCCCGGGTCCCCTCCACCTCGGCTGAGAAGTGAGATGTCGGCGGACCGCTTTTCCCCGGTTCGTGGTTTCCCCACTGCCGTCGCCGCCGAATCTCGTTTGGCACGAGCGGAACCCGCGTGTCCCCGATGGGTGGTTGGGCACCTGATGAGGTTTCGGAGGAGCAGGTGCGAGTGGTGGCCTCGTCGCGTCAGTCATCAGTGTTACTCCACCAATTTCGCCGTGTCATGCATGTACCTCGCTCACAACTGTCACAGGCTTGTGATGTACCCCGCCCCACATCCATCCCGGAACGACACTACGACTGCTTTGTGCAACTGTGCTGTTGGATGATCTGGAAACATCGCAACGAATTCATCTTCCAAGGTGAGCCGATCTCCCTACTCCGACTGCTGCAAAACTGCAGAGAGGAAGCGCAACTGTGGCGTTGCCGTCTCCCTCGCGACGATGCCCCTGTAGCCCACGCCTGGTGTTCTTTGTTTTTGGTAAATATGTAAACTATAGACTCTAGATATAAACTCTCAAAATCACACTTCTGATGTAATTATGGGCTATTTTTGGGCCACCCATTAATATAATGGAAAATCAGGTGGGAGCCTCTCCCCCGTTGACCAGTAAAAAAAAAAAACAGGCTTGTGATGCTGGATCGGCTCGCGTGCTTAGCGCCGGTAAGGACCGGGTCATTATTGGGGTGTGACGGCGACGGCTGATCGCGAAAGTTTGGATGATCCGATCATGTGCGGTGCGCCCCCTGTTTGGCTAAACTTTCCCGTACGATTCTTGACGCGGCCACTAGAGAAGGGAGTAGTGCCGTGCGGGGGGTTCGCGTGGCACGGCGCGGCTCGCTCGATCCGGGGGCTGGAGCGCTTGCTGCCACTCGGTCGATGCGACCGCGCGCTCGGCGAGTCCTGCACCTGTCGCATACGAAATCAAACCAAAATTGTTTTACACAATCTTCAGGTCCCCCAACAGTTGTAGGCTTGTAGCTACAGTCCTGTTGCGAGCTGAAGATACGGTGCAGTGGAGCTGGAGAGCAAGACAAACGCAGCAGCATAAAGGGCAATGATCCCATGGAAGACTTGATCCGCGCAGTGACACGGACATGACATCGACCCAAGGACGGGGAAGATCAAGGAATCAAAGCGACTTTGATTTACGCCGTAATCAGAGGGTTGGACTTGGATCTGATCTCCCAATCATTGCACAAAAGGACAGCAGTTTGTGGAAGCGCTGGAACTCAAGTGTTGGCTTTTATCCGATCGGATGAGCTATTGAGCTGATTGATGTACCCGTCACATGGAACGGATCAGTGAGCATCTGCTATGGAACGCGCCACAAGAATGAGATCGTACTGTTAGAGTAGACTGGTGTGTGCGCACCACTGGGATTGGGGTTGGGTAGGATAAAGATGGCAAACGGAGGCACGGGCCTACAGCTTTGCGAGGTTTAGTTTTAGCTACTTTGCGACCGCTTCCTTGCGTTTCTCATGTGCGCGATCTTCTTCGCGGCAAGGGCCCGCTCTCCCCACCGCAGAAAGAAAAAAAAAAAATCTCGCACCACCTAAAGGTACCCGTCAACAATCCTTGTTTATTCTTCTTTTATCAAAAAAAAAAAAAAAAAAAACTCGACCTGCGGGGTGTATGACGGCCCCCGGGCTTAATTTTTACGAGAGAAGATTCCTCACGCAGGCCGAGAAAACCCCCGAACCCCTGCCCCACCCATACACAGCGGCACCGTAACCCATGTGAGACGACCAACGACCTGGGCCGGACCTTAGACCTGTGCTTTGGTTGTGAGACAGACGAGGGGATTTTTTTATTTTTTCCACAAATTGTGCAGTACCCAGGTTGAACCCTGGCGGGAGCTCCCCATCCAATGTCCTTTGCCAGTTTGCAACCGTGAGTCCCTTTGCTCTTCTTTTATCAACAAACGTTGATATATCTGCACAACTTATTTATCAGCATTTTTTCATTAAAATATGAATAGAAGACTAGAAGTTGTGTTGTAAATGTTACTCCTACACTATTGCAGCACCTTATTGGTTAAGCAAAAATCTAAGAATAAATTAATAACAACAACGAGTGAAAATCATTTTACAAGTTCTAAAAAAAAATGGACAAAAAAGAGCACACGCACGGAATGTGGAGGGTTTTTTTTTTTTCCGATTGCATGGAATGTTGAGTTTGTTAGTAGTATTACACTTGCCGCGTCTACGAAACTAACGAATTGTTCGGTTGTGGTATTAGAAGCACAGAATGTGACATCTTAACCCGTGCTTATCTAGGAGCGATGATCGTGACGCAATCGAGTGTGGACGAAGCAGCTAACTGAACAGTAGCATGGTCCCTGCTCGGCAATCTATGAGAGATCCTCCATGGTTCAGAGTGCTCACGGGCCGGTGGATACGTACGTATATATGGTACGGTCAACAGAAACCATTTCAGGCTGGATACAACGCATGGATCTATTCTCTATCACGAGGAGTATCTGAACAGGACTTGCTAGAGGCACGCGCGTGACGTTTTTTGTGCTTGCTGACATTTCAGTGGTCCAGGATCGTCCACTGTTGCTCCACAGAAAAAACACATATTGGGAATGTCATAGAGCACTGTTGCACCGGAAGTACTAGGAAGTAGTACTTTTTTATGGAATGTCAGTAACCTGACAGGGAAGACATATTGGGACAATCATAGAGCACTTTGGGTCAAACAATCATTGGAAAATGTGCGTTGTGCCAACTGTGGCATTGTCTGATTTTGTGGCTCTTTTTTTTTTTCTTTGGCGGAGGCTTCAGAGTTCGATTCCAACCAAACACGAGTTAGATGGCTTATTTTACGTGGATTTTTCTGTACTTTACAAAAAAAAAGTACAAGTCCTCTGCCAAACTGTTAAGAAACTTTAGCCTCCCATGGTCTCCAACGCAGAGGTGGAAAGCATGAACTGCTCCAATAAATTGCAGATAACCTTTCTGGTCAAGATGACGAACAAGCGAGCGCCTCGGCTCACGGAAAATTTCAGCTTGCAATTGTCAAGTTCCCTTCGCCGAGGAGGCATGCAAAGCAGCTGCTTTTGTCAAACTCTTTGACATTCCTGGCTCTGCTACCTCAATGCCGATGCAATGCTGCTCGAATCAATGTGGTGGAGAGAACGAAAGTACGTAAAACCAAACCATGAAGAGAGAACAATTTCAAAGAGAGGTTCCTGGGGGTTTTCTCGAATAAAAAATGGGAGCTGTTCAAAAGGACAATGCAAAGTTTGGGCCAAGCACATTACAAAAATCAGAAGCTTTGTTGATCCCAAGGCGTGCTGGAAAAGGAAAGACAAGAGGCTGCTAGATTAGTCCTCTGAGTTACGTCCTCCGTAGGAAGAGTTTACTTGCTTCAGAGTTCAGACTTGAAAACCTTTTGGTCGTCAAACATGAAGAAAGATTGATGCTTCTCCTCGGAAACGATGCAAAGCATCCGCCAAACACATTACTACAAAATCATTCGTTTGATCTGAAAACATCATGACCAGTATCTTACTTGGGAGTTGAGACCTTGCTGGATGGGAAGGCATGGCAACGCCTTAAAATTCAACGCTCCAAGTTGTTGCTTGGTTCAGGACTTGAAGTCCCAATGCAAGAACTAGTACTAAACATTCAAACGCTGGGAGCTTTCCCTCTGCTCCTTTGCACTGTTCATGTCTGCCTTTTGACGTTTTGCGGCCGCGCTACTGTTCCATCGCATGCTCGCGTGCGTGCTTGTCCTATAATAATCTGATCTAATCCAAAGCGTGCATTGCAGGATCGCGTTGTCTCTGACACAGGAACATGCATGACGAATCCGTACGGCTCCTGTAAGACAGGCAGGAAAACTTGGTTGCACATAAGCAGGGTCAAATGGCTGCTCGATCCCGAAGCTCGAACCTGTTGAATTGTGTGTTCAAGGTTGACTGGAAGTAGGCGCGATTCGTACCACATTATTCGACATAGAAGTACTCCTAGAGATCTAAGACAGCTCACGCATAGAGATCTATGTCTATTTTCTCTTTTCCCATTTCATTTTTCTTCAGAGAAAGAAAAAGGTATTTGCGGCACGTAAACACTCCGACGAAAACGGAAGTATTGGACATGCCTATTGTGGTGACCATGCATGGAGCTCTCGTGGTGACATGCGCGCGTGCCATGCATGCACAAGCGGCTCATCCGCGGCCTCAAGTGGCAAAGCCAATCGATCCGACATGCAGCGCCGCGCAGCCCTAGGGTCATCGCTTGCGCATATCCATGCGTTGCAACTTGCAAGGCTGTGTTTCAATGCCTACTATATACACAGGAGCCGTACGCAGCTGGGATTCATGGACCAGACGATGGAGGAGTCGTGAAAATGCCATGCCTACAAGTAGTATGTTTGATCAACGCACGGCAATTGGGATTCATGGACCAGACGATGGAGGAGGTAGTGTTCAACGTCTGCGCAACAATTATGCATGGTACTCGAGTCCTTGAATTTTTCCGGTTGCTATTGTACATTTAGTATTTCAGGATATTCTACACCAATGCGGAGGGACCAGAGTGGTTAATAGTATAATACTACAGTAGATGGTCGCAACTAGGACGTCGGCTTAGACGCAAACTGCCTGAAACGGAAAGGGACAGGATAATTGGAAATCGACCAGCGGCCGGATCACCGTCGCCCGTGAACGTGATGTGTGTCATCTTCCCGTTGAAGCCCACTACTAGCTGATAGCTATCCCTATCCATCGAGTGTCTTCGTCAACGGCCAAGGATTGACTAAAACGCGTGAACAGTTACCGCACACAGCTGACAGATCGCAAGTTGCTGGCTTTTGCTGCAATGACGAGGGAAAGACGAAGGCGAGTCCACTGGTTCACACGACTCCAGTCAAGGACCAGTCGACATCGGTCAAAGCAGCTTCCGGTAGATCCAAGGCAAAACGGGTTGTCGTCGAAGGCATCATGGAGAGCCTAGAATATCAAATCGTTTACATTTTTTTTATATTCGTATAGTAAAGCATTATTACATTCAGGTCACTTGAAATGCAGAAAAAGATCGAATGTTCCGTCAGAAAATACAAACGATCAGAGTTGATACATTTTGGGTAAATCTGAGTCTCTTGATAATAATTAAGATAATTGCAGAGCCCGCTCGTCTGTAGTGACAATGCACGGGGCATACTGGCAAGCATCGTGCATCGACAACCAGCACCAGCTCATCGGAGGCCTCAAGAGGCAAAAGCCTCAAGGCGATGTTAATCTGACACGCAGCGCCGCCCTAGGGTCGTCGCATACAAATCCGTTATTCAGAGTCAACGTGTGATCAACGCACGGCAACTGAATTTATGGATCAGATGAAGGTAGCGTTCAGCTTATGTGCAACATTGATGGTACTTCAAGTCTTGGATTTTTTTCAGGGCCTGCTACTGTCCATTGGTGCTTCAAGATTTTGTATTTCTCCCAAGGTTTTGTGTTACTATCGGAAGTTTTGTTTATTTCTCAAACAAAAAAAATCCTATGATCTTCTAAAAAGTTTCTATTCATTTTCTATAATTTTCTTAAGAGTCATACCAATGAAAACCCAATGAAAGATGTCTCCCATTTTTTTATTATGGTGAAAGAGCGAACAGGGTGTTGAGTTGGCAACGTTTTCTTCAATTTTCTCTTATCAATTTTCTCCAGACCCATTCAATATATAATTACCTAGTCGGAAATACCACTTGTGACACCGAGTAATCTTGGTTGGCCACAAACTAACAACAGCCGTGGACTGGCATCACCTGTCATGCATGACCGTCAATTATACTTGGCTGTGAACAAGTTTGACAATAACGGTATACGAGTAATTAACCAACCTTTCTTTTATGCAATGCGGAGGGATCAGTCGCTATAGATGGTTGCCACTAGGACGTCGGCGCAGATGAAAATTGCCTGAAATGGAGAAAGACCGGCCGGGGCGAGCCGGGTCAATGAATATCGACCAGTTGCCAAATCACCATCACCCTAGATATACGGTGTGTCGTCTCCCCCATCGATCGAAGGCGATGGAGCAGCTGGCTCAGCTGCAGTAGCGGTGCACACACATGTCGCGCGCAAACGACGAAAGAGGACGTTTCTTTGGGCAGAGGCCCGCCCGCGTCCCTCCAATGTGTAGGCCTCAATTAAGCCCGCTTGCTCGCCGAGGCCAGAGGCCCATGCTCGTGACATGCCACGTTTATCGTTTAAACGGGCGACGCACACAACTTGGGCATATTGTGCTCAAAAAAAAAAAAACAACTTGGGCATATGAACTTTGCCCATGGTGCGCGCCCCGGCGTGTACAAGGCGCCGACCCTCTCCAAGCAGATCCGCTTTTTGGAGAGGCTGATCGACGAAGGCAAATGCAAGCCGTGGCTGCTCTAAAGTCCGTCGCGCTGGTCGCCATCTCAGTATACAAGCTAGTACTCCTATGTGGATAAACACGTGATGGTCTGAGATCGCCAAGGGCGTCAAGCGGCTGCACAAGATGGGGGTGACCAACTGACCAAGGTCCTCGTAAACAAGGCTCCCGAAATGCTAAAACTACGTACTGCAAGGCCTACGTGATTTCCACGCGCGACTAGGATAGAAGCCAACGTGGCTGTGTGACTTGTGTCCACTACTCCAATTGATCGTGATTTTAACCACCAAATCAAGGAGAGCTTATTTGGTCGCGAGCATGGAAGGAGCCGAATTCGAGCTGGGTTCCGCGCAGGTTGCGAGCATGTTTGCTATGAGCTTTCGTCCTTCGGCAGCATGACTTGTGCAGCGGGTGTCGATAATTATCTATCGCCCTGTAGCCCATTGAGATTAGGCATCAAGCCGGCCAAATAGAAAATCACCGATCTTTTTTCTTTGCTTTGAAAATGTCATCTAGTATCCATGTGACGACAAACGGATCTTCTGCAGCTGCAGTCAGAAACCCCGAATCCCAAGAGGCCAAGATGCTTCTGTTCATCGATGAATACAAAGTGCAGAAACATACATAGAGGCAAATCTGAGTGAGATAAGAGCGTCCCCACGGTAGAGTTAGCTAAGAGGCAACAGTTAGCTCTTACAAATGATTGATGAGGAGTGGGGTCTATGTTTAAGTCACACACTTTCTTTAGAGACTAACTCTTGAGGAAGAGCTAGCTGCCTTCTCTTCTTTCTTCAATAAAATATGCTAAGAGTTAGCTTTACATCATTGGGACGCTCTAAGCAAGGAAGAAACCGCGAAGGAGATGGCACAGCCTCTCTCCAATAGCGCTGCCTACGATTCAGTGCCTGAATCTTATGTGTTTCCAGTGGACAGAGACCGGGGAGCTCCCCATCTTCTGCTGCAACGATACCGGTAGTTGACCTCGCTGGAGATGACCAGGACAAGATCGTGAAGCAGGTCATCGACGCAGGAAGAGAGTTCGGTTTCTTCCAGGTGAATGTGCATCTGAATTTTCAGTAGCTTGTCAGTATTAGTAACTGTCTGATCTGAAGGAAAATTATGCGATCTTTCAAGGTTTTTATTAGCTGAAACCTTTGGTACCCTGTAACAGGTAATCAACCATGGTGTGGCAGATGCGGTGATGCGCGACGTGATGAGCAGCGCGGAGGAGTTCTTCAGGCTCCCCACGGAGGAGAAGATGGCTTACTACTCCACGGACAGCAAGAAGCTTCCACGGTTCCACACGAGCATCGGGAAGGAGCAGGAGAAGCTTCTGTATTGGAGGGATTGTCTCAAGCTTGGCTGCTGCCCTTCGAGCAGTTCAAGGACCAGTGGCCTGAGAAGCCAGGCAGCTTCAGGGCGACGCTGGAGGCGTACACGACGGCGGTGAGGGCGGTGGCGCTGCATCTGCTGCGGGCCTGCGGCTCACGGCGGCGGGCCTCGGGCTCGAGGCGGGCCACTTCGAGGGTGGAGCTCAGCGGTGGGCCGGTGATGATGCACGTGAACCACTACGTGCCGTGCCCGGACCCGAGCCTCACGCTGGGCCTGGCGCCGCACTGCGACCCCAACCTCATCACGCTGCTCATGGAGAACGGCGCCGGCGGCCTGCAGACGCGGCACGGCGGCGGCTGGGTCGACGTGGAGCCCCTGCCCGGCGCGCTCGTCGTCAACCTGGGGCATCAGATGGAGGTGATCAGCAACGGCGCGCTGAGGAGCGTCGAGCACCACGTGATGACCAACGCGCGCGCCGCGCGGACGACGCTGGCCACGTTCGTCACGCCTGAGATGGGCTGCTCCGTCGCTCCGGCGCCAGGGCTGAGCACCGACGGCGAACGTCCGATGTACAGGCCGTACACGTACCAGGAGTTCCTGGGCGTGTACTTCTCGGCGACCGGGGACAGAGATGCCGTCATGGCACGTTTCCAGATCAACTAGTGACTGATAAATCTCGTCCATACACCCCACTTAGAACAATATGGACCAGAAAGAACCATTTTCTTATGTAACAGGCAAGCAAACACGCGACTAAACAGAATACCAAAGCCTTATTATGATCACAATGTGAGTGGGCAAGCACCTTGCAGCATGGATGCTGGAACAAGTACGAATATTCACAAGTATAATCACATGTCAGAGAATGCACCTAGTAATCTAGCATATATGTTGCGAAGTGCTCTTTTCTCCCTTTCTACCTCTATCGGAACATAACATTGAAGCAAGAGCATCCTTACGGCAAAGAAACACACAGTAAAAGGAACACGGGCTGTAGAAAACTATATGATACAATGTATGTTTGTTCAGGCAGTGAGATTTGTGGACGCACCATATTTACATGTGCAGTACAACCCAGCTATCTTAAAAAAAGTACTCAGCAGGGTCTACTACCAAACAATCGGTTAGAATATTTGTATCTAAAACACTATTGAAAAGGCTAGCGGTTCGACTTGTTATTTGTCTTCACGGTTCCTTTTGCCCACAAGAGATCTATCATCAACGTAGCAAGGAATTTCTAGCAAGGCTGTAGTTCATCAGATTGAAATGGCAAGATCCTTCAACTGAACCCATCCAAATGCACATCTGTCTCGGATTTTCTGAATCTCCATCAGTGCCAAGTTAATGCTTTGGCTTACTGCTGAAAACTCTTTCTCAAAAGGGGGCCTTGTCTTCTGGTCCAGCTACATTCACAAGGTAATCATCACATCAGCTACAACAAGCCGTGGATTAGAAAATCGAAAGTATATTAAGTAGTTTGATGTGTAACCTTGTCAAGACAACGAGTTGCATCAAGTACATAGCAAAAGTAGGACAATTGCCTGTATAGATCCGCCTCCGTGTACTGTCAACAAAGGTTTAGCATTAGACACCAGTTGCAATGGTGAATGAGTACATTGTAAGCTCAAGCGTGTATTGACAAACCTGTCTCACAAGGCGACCATTGCAACGTGGGTAGTTAGGGCAGATAGTCCCTCTCTCGGAATCCCCCATAACTCTAAGGTTTACACTATGAGTAGAGTATTTGCAACCCTCATCATCACACTGGCAAGAAGAAAAAACACAGCTACGGATCAAGGATAGACAAAAGGCTCCATACAATATATAGAAAAGCACCAATACCAGATAATTGCTGAAATGGAAGTTCCAAAGGTTGAATTCTAACTTACCATCAGCAACCTTTGTAATATAGGTTGATGAAATTATCAGCCTGTCTTTTCATCTGCATACGAAATTATGTTCAGGTTCAGTGAAACAAATCATTGTCAGGTTTTCAGCCTCTCGAATGCAGACTTTAATATATTGGTTGACATTTACCTGATTGGCAAGCACAGGAGGAGAAATTCTGGAGTCATCAACATTATCTGGACATCTCGGGCACCGCATACGGCGCCAGAAATTAGCGGTAACATCTTTTCCATCATTTTGATCTGATGTATTAGCAGTACTAGAACTAGAAATCAGACTAGATACAGGGGGGCAGTCGAATGTACTGGAACAGCTTGGACATGACAAATGGAGTGCCTCACAACCACGATATCTGTCATTGTTATACGAATTGTTAAACTGTAAATTGAGTACTGCAAGAAATGAATATGTTAAGAGGATTACCTCTCTCTTCATCATCAATTACAGATAGCAGCATCGTAGATGTATCTTGATGATTAGACTCAGTTAACCTTGATTGGAACTGATTCAAATAAAAGTGTCAACACCATATCAGCAAAAGAGCGAGTTCAATCATAAAGACAACTACAACTTGACAAAAAAATGTGCACCTTTGATGAATCAAGCCCTAGACATTCAGCCAGACGGGCTGGGCTAGTACCCTGAATGGAAGCACACAGACGTGAAACAACGGGATGGATCTGCAAAAGCAATTCAGAATCAGAAATAATATGTACGAAAAGATACTTGCACTCAAAAGGAAAAGAACGTATTGCAAGGGGAAACCTGTTGTGACAAATAATACTCAATGTCGATCATCCACTTGTCAGGGTCTCTTTTTAGCTCGTCAGGATGTCTAGCTCTTTGAGCTACTCCCCCAGAATTTGAGTTATCTGAATCCTGTTCAGAATGAGCAAATATAGTTTAAGGTCAGATAAAATATGGTTAAGAAAAAGCTAAGTAATAAGGATATTTTTCAGGCAATAATTATTGGTGATTTTTTCCTATTGCAAACTATTCCCTCTATTATCCATTTTCTTAAGAAACAGAGTTATCTTTTCAAAATGCTGGTTTATTGAAGGACATTAAGAGTGTGATACCTCTGTCCAAAAATATAAACATCTGGCCATTTATCTGGACATACGCTTGTTCACATAACCAGAAATGCTTATATTCTGGGATGCAGGTAGTACTTATTTGTAATCTAGTCCCTCAGTTTCAGTGAAGACATCAAGATTCAAGAGTCTACCCCTACTTTGAATGTGGAAGAGGTAGGGAACTTGTTGAATGTCAATTATGAGCATATAAGTTGTCTAATGCATTAGCAAGTTTTGGGTCACCATGCATGGTGGGCTTGGACAAATAATATTTTTTTGTCATAACTCCAAGAAACACTAGCAACAATCAGTGCGTGAAAAGCACAATCACAGCACGGTAAGAACTTGGATTACCAAATAATATTACTGGGCAAAACATAAAGGAAAACATTCTGTGGTACCTGCGGAGAGCAGATTATATAAGGGACTGTATCACCTGCAGAGCAACCAGAGTACCCATTTTGCCTCAGTCTCAAAGCAACCTGAGGAACCCAAAATATATTTATACAGTTATAGCTCATCAGTTTCCGGGTCTGCCCTTAGAAATCAAGATTTTTTTTTTCTTCTCAAAGACAAAGAATGACATGACAGTTAAATCTTGCCTGGACATGAGGCTGATTTTTGGCATCTGGATAATCCACGGGCGCTTTTGTTAAGCTCTTATTGATGACATATTTTTCAAGCTCTATTTGACCACTTCTCATTTGCTCTTGCACCTTCATAGTTTCAGTCAATAGATTATGATACTATTTGAGGAACATAAAAGTATTCCTTATTTTTTGTCAAATATTATTGCAGAGCACTAGTAGCTTCCCAAGCAGTGATTCCCATGAATAGATGCGTTGCAAATTCAAAAAAAAAGTAAGAAAAAAAGCTTTAGGCTTCTAACCTGGACAAGTGAATTATGTATTGACTCAACAACATCATCACATGTCCTGTAGACGGGCAGTTTTCACATAGATGAGACAAGAGAAACCACCACTACTGAAACTAAAATAGAAATTTAAATGCTTACCCTCCAGACAATATTTGATTTAAGCAAAAATCTCCAATTTCTTTGGATAGCAAACTCCAATCACGTCTGACCATATCAAGCCCCTTGCGTTCAATGTTCTGCATCAAAGATGTCAAAATAACTTTTCATGTTTACAAGATAGCATATACATTCACAGCAAGCACATACCTCTCGTAAGCTACCATCTAGTGCCACTTTAACAGCAGCATATTTCTTCTTTTTAAGAAGCAACATTCTTTTGTATATACCATCAAGATCAATCTCCAGACAGCGGTACTTTTTGTTCACCTGCATAAACACATTATTGGTAAAATTATCTTTATTCAGTGTGCACATATTTACAGTTTGGATATGTACTAATCCAAACTGCAAAATTAACATATGTGCCTGGAACATTAAGATCTTGCATTCCGAGTCTTACCTCCTGAATGACTTTTCCTGCAATTGTTTTTGCCCTGGAGATGTCATCCAGTCCGGTATGTATCATAATGGAATCTGTGTCACCATAAATAACCTGTCCGACACAAGGAAAATAAATATCAACAAACCTCTTTTTAAAGGAATCCAACAATTTGTTGATTAACATTAAGCTGTTGAACATTTAACGCACTGTATTTTCAGATCTTACAACTTTACAGAACGTAGTGTAAATGGAAATTATACAAATCATAGTGAAAATCATGGAATAAGCTCCAAAAGAGAACTCATATAAGACTTCATTATTGTTTAGCTTCAGCAAGTATATACAGTAGCATGCTGGAATTGCACAAGGAGTGAGATGTGCATTGAGATTAGTGAGAAGTGAATTATTTCAGTGACATCTATGGAGCTGCTCTTTGCCCTGGCCCATCAAAAGGACTTCTTCAATCTTTCAGAATGTTAATTGCAACATAAATCCATAAAATTTTATCGCAACTCTACATACCTCAAGGTTTAAATTATTTTGAACCAGATCAACAGTGTTTTGCAAGATCTCTCTTCCCTGAAAAGGCATCACAGGGAGTCCTAGGTATTAATCACAATGCAACATGCTTACACTTTTCCAATTAATTTTGTGAGAGTGAAGGTTGATCTCACCTGCAGTGTAATAAGCTCAGCAAGTGGTTTCGCATAAAATCTGGAATTGGAAAAGCCCAAGCAACCGTACATGCTGGAGCATAAGCATTTAAGTCAGAGCTCATTAATCATACTGGATGAAGGCAAGCAGACATACTTATCTTTTGTTATAGACAGACAGTTCTTACCTATTAGCAGTAAGCTTCAGTGCTTGTTGCTGAATATCAAACTGCTGCCTTTTAAGACCAGAAGCAGTCTTCAACCATGACTTAACCATTCTTCTCCTCTCCACCAAAACTCCTCAGCAACTGAGCAGTCAGCCATGGGCAAACACAATATGAAACAGTGTTCAGGCCAAGTAAAGGTAACTCTGAAACTCAATGTCACCTTCTTAAGCAATTACCTCGGGTAAAACACCAGTAGCTTTTGAAGCTGGTAAGTTAGGTATGTTGCCATCGGAAGATCGCTCAACAGTGGTAAAGCAAATATTGTATTCCTTTGGAGAAAGAACAAAGCCAATAGTTAATATGGAAGAATAAATTCCTCATTTTTTATCTGAATCTTTGTGGAGAGCAAGAAACAAATCATAGAAGCTGATATCTTTGATCAATTACCTGAATTATTGAAGGATAAAGACTATTGAAATCCAGAAGTAGAACATATTTGTCATATAGACCCTTCTTGGGCTCCAAAACCAACCCACCAGCATATGAAGGTCCTTTTCGCGCTTTACCTTGATCACCATGATGCACCTCGTCATCAATGGAAGTATCGGCAGGCCCGTCAGCAGCATTTGCACCCTCAGTATCAGCATTCATTTTCCGTTTTGTAGAGTTCAGCTCTTTGCTGCGTGCAAATTTGTCTGGTACAATAAACTTTTTTGCATGGAATGCATGCAACAGTAGATATTCTACCCTCTGAGCTCTAGCACCCTGCAGACGTTCCCACAAGATAATGTTAAAATTGTACTGCATAGTTAACTAGAAAATATCTGTGGTAGCAATAGTGTACCTGGAGTGTTTTCCCCCACAGATTACCACTAATATTTGTCAGTTGGCGTGTAAGGGGGAGTACACTCAAATGAAACATGAGCTCCAAAGAAAGCCATGCATCAGTCTCACCATATTCAACCTAGTTGAGTGTGACAATTCGACACTTCAGTTCATAGCTTCAAGAAAAATAGAACCATTGCAGCACGATGTTTACTAGTCTGAATGAAACTATACCAGTTTGAGTAGTTCTCCTGAAGACAGAAACATTGGGGGTATATCATGTGGAGAAATTTCTCTTCTGTCCTTTTTCAATTGTGTTTCTGCAAGTTGTGTCAATGAATAACTCACCTGCATAGAACAAATAGATTCAGTGCTGGGTTTGGTAACTGAAATTAAACCAAATAATTGTACTGTTAGCGATCCTACATAATCCAAAATAATTGCAATGCAGGTTAACCTCCTTCAGAAGGTCACGAGAGCATAAATAGGTATCACAGAGAAGACGACCAGCAATACAGGACATAATTCCTGGACTTGCCCCAGAACCATAAAGTGTGTTTCCTTTGGTAAGCCTGGGCATCATTGATCGCCTGAGACGGCCAATCTTGGACCACATGCTGCTTGGCACTTTGCATGTCTGGCAGAAAAATGCAAGCATCATAAAACAATTGATTTAATGCGATAAATACGGTGCAAGTTCCCTTGAATCTAACATGTTGATGACCTGCTACTGTACTACAGGTTGAATGTAGAAATTAACAGAACATATCATGACTGAAAAAACCTGAGCACGGTGTTGTAGAAGGACATCCAGGTCGAATCCTGAAATATTTGGTGCCCCACAAGTACATCACAATCAAGTTTGCTCAGCTCTATTATCAAACGATTTAACAATGCGCGTTCAACTGGAAACAGAGTAAAATGATTAATCAATGCATCCTGGACAATGAAACTCGACAAAATGAAGGGTAATATATACTAGGAAAAGCATCCAACACCTGCTTTTCTAGTGCCAGCACGTTGCCTACCAGCTTTTTGATTCCTTTCAGATACTTCTTTATTGAGACCTACAGGAAATATACTACCTTCAAGCCAGCTTGCGCATACAGTAAAATGGCTGAGCATTCCCCCGTTTCTGCCAATCTCAGGACGCATTGGACTATCTATCTGAAATTTCCCCCAAAAAGGAGGTTTAGTTTACAGTACATGTGAGCTCATTCCGTTAACTTATAGAGACGTGTGTTTGGCATGTCTAAAAAATAGAGTAAAATTCTGAAACCTGCAACTATTTGTACCTTTGTATCACAAAAAACAACTTTTGAAGTTTATTTCACAAAACTACAACTATTTTGACCCTTAGTAACAAGAAACTACAACTTTTGTAGCACATGCATGACTGACAGGTGGGACCAGGCTATGTGGCCCTTGTGTGAATGACATGTGGGACCATGCTACAAAAGTTTGTAGGTTTTGTTTACTAAGGGTCAAATAGTTGTAGTTTTATGAAATAGCCTTCAAATGTTTGTAGTGATACAAAGCCACGGATAGTTGTAGGTTTGTGAAATTTACTCAAAAAATATTTCACATAGATATGGATAACACTTTATTTGATGTCTCATAGGCAAAGTATGTAAAGAAAGTGCCGAAATAAACACTTTATTACAGCACCAAACGAACAACATACCTTCACCTGATGACAGCATATAACAGATGCTGACACAATCCTCATGCACATTATGTTTCTCATTGATGACAGTTTTCAGATTAAGTGCGGCAACTACAACAGGAGGAACTTCTAGAGACGTGCTTGTCGTCAACACAGAAATGTCCTTTGGACAATCAACTGTGACTTCAAATCTACACCAGCTAACCTGC
>JAAXCT010002281.1:0-83650 GCA_012490785.1 Eragrostis nindensis | reverse complement strand
GCATTTAATTATTACACATTTACATCTACTAACCTTTGGTACTACTATCTAGTAAAAAAACATGGGAATTCTTTGGAATTTGCTTCAACTAATATTTCAACAGTTTCATCTCGTTTCAATACTCCACTAACAAGGAAAATTTTTCGCTAAACAATGAATGAGCAAGCATTTTACTAAACATTTGGCTTTGGGAACTAGATGAGCTAGACTCACTGTTATCTTCTGTATTGTGTACTCCAGGTTCCAAGTGAAGAAGAAACATTTTTTCCATAACTTCATGACTATAACGCTGTTTGGCGGCAGTTGGGACGCTGATCTCTTTCTCTGTAATATCCCTTGGTAGAATTTACTTCCCTCATTTTGTTTTATCAGGCATTTTTTTTCTCAGCAGCTTCGACTGATTGAACATTTCATAACAGGTGCTCTAGGACTAATATCAAAGCTTAACATTGGTGAGCTGGAGATAGGAGATTATCTCGGTCAGTTCGTAATCTAACATAAAACTCTTCTGCTTTCCAATCAGTAGTCCCTGCTTCCTGACTCCTGCATGCAATTTTTCAGCACTTGGGGCAATATTCTCGGCAACGGACTCTGTATGCACCTTGCAGGTGCTAAACCAAGATGATACCCCCTTCTTATACAGCTTGGTGTTTGGTGAGGGTGTTGTCAATGATGCAACATCGGTTGTGCTGTTCAACGCAATCCAGAATTTTGCGACCAGTGATATCAGTAGCCCTAATTTACTCAAATTTGGTGGCAGTTTCCTATATTTGTTCGGCACCAGCACCTTTTTGGAGTAGCGGTAAGTTGTTTCCTGCCCCTACCTGAGTTTTCCCCAAGTTTCTTAACTGAAAGTGTGTTACGACTGCAGTTGGGACTTCTCAGTGCCTAGCCATCAAGAAATTGTACTTTGGCAGGTTTGTGCCTGACACACTAAATCTGCTTATTTCATATTGGTGTCACCATGACTAAATTCTAATCCATCATCCGTGCAAATCTGACATGAATTTCAGGCACTCCACTGATCGCGAATTTGCAATTATGATGCTTATGCTTATTTATCTACATAATAGAGTGAAGTGAGCATTCTTTATACGAGCCTTTGTAAATACTACATATATTTTAGAAACGCTAGCTGAATGCCAGTTGTATTGACTTGTCATTTGTTTGACAGTGCTTGATTTGAGTGGTATTCTCAGAGTGTTCTTTTGCGGTATTGTAATGTCACACTATACCTGGCATAATGTAACAGAAAGCTCGAGGGTGACAACCAAGTAAGTATCCAAAATATTCTTCTCATCAAAAATTCTCATCGAATGGATAATTGATTTCACCATTGATGTTTCAGAACGTTTTTGTGCTTATTATAATTTTTTATCATGGATGGACAAACAGGCATGCCTTTGCTACATTGTCATTTATAGCCGAGACATTTCTTTTTCTCTATGTTGGCATGGATGCATTGGATATAGAGAAGTGGAAGATTGTTCGTGAAACGTACAGGCATGCTCTCTCTCTCTCTCTCTCTCTCACTCTCTCTCTCTCTCTCTCACACACACACTCTCTCTCTCACACACACACGCATGCCAGCACACACACAGACACACGCACACGCACACACACGCGTGCACACACACACATGCTTACAACGCGCGCGGGCGTGTGTGTGTGTAGCAGTGGGTAGCTCCATTCTTTACCTTTTTTTTCTGAGTTTTCTAAACATCTTACTATCAATGTGCAGCCCGATAATGTCTATTGCTCTGAGCTCCACTATTTTAGTATTGGTGCTGGTTTCAAGAGCCGCATTCGTTTTTCCACTATCCCTCCTATCAAATTGGACCAAAAGAACTCCTGCCGGGAAGATCTCAATCAAGCAGCAAGTGAGTATTTATATAGGCTTCTTATGTCTTCTTGCAATAGTCATGTTACTTTAATGATTTTGGGTATTTCAGGTCATTATTTGGTGGGCGGGTCTTATGAGAGGTGCTGTATCCATTGCGCTGGCCAATAATAAGGTAAAAGTTCGTGGCCAACACATCTGATGCAAGCAAATTCATGAATGCTTTTAGATACTGTTAGAATTTTGGCATGCTTAATTCAGGATAATATTTAAATCATATCCTCATGGGTACATTCTCAGTAGGAACTGTAGCATTCCATTGGATCAGGAATGCTGACCAGAATCGCCAATATATTAACGAAATCTTTTTTAATTCACTTCCATAGCATGCTGCCAAACTAAATGCCAGGAAAATTGGATAGTCCCTTAATTACCTTTTTTTCTCGAAAAACACAGGAGAGATGTGCATCATTATATTACGAACAAAGCGGGATAAAAACCTGTGTACAACACACTCCACACACACTGTCACATTTCTTGTTTTACATTCACACCCGTGAAAAAAATAAAGAGACAACGTTGGGTGAAAAAGCTGTAACTACAGGGGGAAGGGGCAGGCAAGAGGCGTAAACCTGAAAAGTCCCTCGTCAACTCAACTACACAATAAACTATGTTATGGTCACTGAAATAACTAAATTCAGAAGTGTGTGAGCCGGTGGCCACTTGGCCTGTTCACCAGTACATTGGTCTGATCTTCGAGACAGATGGACTGTGCGAGAATCTGCTCCCATTCTTTTATTGTCAGACTGCCAAATTTCTATTTTTATGACCTCAAGTTCTATTCCATGAACTAGCATGCTTGATTTATAAATATTGATTAACAACCTATTATAATCGCCACTTCATGTTGATTAGCAACAGTACTACTCTTTGTTTGTTTAAAAATCAATAACTATTTGGAGAAAACTTCCTAGATTTTTATTTTCCACATGTATTAGCATGTAAGAAAAAAGTAAACTAAGTACGGAGATGATTTGTTTCCTTTCGTTTTATATGCATATGCAATAAAGCCTACCTAATGTGTTGCTAAATTCGGATATGTGGTTCAGCAAAATACTAAACCACCTCTCGCGGTTCTATAAACGACAATTGCTTCACCCTTGTTTTTCTTTCAAAACATGGAGTTAGATTTTTATAGTTACACTGCTTCCTGAACGACTGTCGCTTTTCTCTCTTTTCTGTTTGGTCTTTTTTTACCAGCTTGTACTCCTCATTCCCAACTTGGAAGAAGGGGTTCATTTGTTTTTGTCTTTCATGCTTTGATATAAGCATTGGCTTTCTCATTTGCAGTTCGCAAAATCAGGCCATACTCAGCTTCCTAGCAATGCTATCATGATCACCAGCACTATTACTGTTGTTCTTTTCAGCACAATTGTAAGTTCTTTCTCGAACTCCAATTCCTCTACATCCTTCCATACGGCAAAGTGAATTTGCATTTTTTTTCCTGTGCCACATCCTGTTTTTGATTGAATGAATTTTCTCAATGTTCACCCAGGTCTTTGGGATATTGACAAAGCCGTTGATAAGATTCTTGAATCCACCAAGACACCTGCCCAGGGAACAGAGTACTCTATCCGAACCATCTAGCCCGAAGTCCTTCCTTGAGCAGCTGATAGAGAACAGTCCTGACGCTGATCTTGAGAATGGAGTGAGCCTACGCCGCCCTTCAAGTCTCCGCGCTGCTCCTGGTGAGCCCGACACGGTCCATCCATTATTACTGGCGCAAGTTTGACAATGCCTTCATGCGGCCAGTGTTTGGTGGCCGAGGCTTTGTCCCCATCGTCCCTGGATCGCCAACTGAGAGCAGTATGCCGTTACTTGCTGAAACTGAGAACTAGAAGACTCAGAACTGCCCAGCAAACCGATGAAATCCAGCAAAAGTTTTGTAAATTAAGCTCCAGCAAATGTTTTGTAAAGTAGTTTAGTGTTATTGATGTAGGCTAGTTGCCTGACCTGTGCAATGGCTGTACATATATGAAACTTTCAACCTCATGAGTCATTGCTTTCGCTCTTCATCAGTTAATTCATCATATGATTCTGTATATATAGAATAACATCTGGAATGTATGAAATCAGTTAGGAAGATTTTTCCAGGCCTTAGAACCATCTTGAAGTTGCCATTATTTTAACCCTTTCTGAGAAAGTTCAATTTTGTGATCGGTAGCTATAGGTGATTACTAATTACTCAATCGAGGTTTCTCTCTTTTTTTTCTATTTGGGGAAATTTTCTTTCTTTTTTTGAATTATTTGGGGAAATTTTCTAGTACCTAGAAGTTAAAAGCGAACTTTTACCACCTTTTATATTGATGACCTGATATTGTAGTTTCCCGTATCCTGACGCCGGTCAGCTAGCGGTCGTAATCACTACTGCCTCCATCCCAGAAAGACTTCACAAATCATAAAGTCTTTGTAGGTTGGGGAGACTAGTGAACTTCGTAGATCACTCTTAGTTTTTGGGCACATTCGGTTTCCGCTAAAAATTGTGCATGTGCCGTGTATGGGTCAGTGGGTTGCGTAAAATAGTTGGGTATGAGTAACCGACTGTGTTCTTTTATATCCTAGATTACTCTGGTCATCTTTTTATTGTTGCTGACTGCAAGTTCATCCGACGGGAGGAGTAATGCAACAAATAATTGAGTTTCTCAGGAATCTATATATTCTCGAAATGCAATTATGTCAAAAGGACAGGATTTCACAAGTGTTGTCTATTTCGGACCCATAGAAAGAAGCGATGAATATACCCATAAGGTTCTCTTCTCATTTGCCGTTAGAAATTAGAATCTCAAACATTAGGCCAGTCTCAATGGGTTTCATAGGAGTTTTATAACCATTTATATCACATGTTACATCAGCAATTTTACGATGAGAGAGAAGGAGAAGGTTTATCTGAATAGAGAAGAGTTTCATCTCCATGAAACCCAATAGGCACGGTTAACAAAATATGAGTCTTGGTAATGCCACGCGGCGGCGACGGGGCGCGACATGTTGGTGAGCCCAACGGCGAACCGGTCGACCACCGGCAACGGTACACCGCGATCGCTCGGTCTACGGCGTCCGGGGAGGCGACGTCCTCGAGGAAGATGAGGTCCGGGATCCCGGTCCGTACGGCGCACCATCGGCGGGACAATACGCTAGTTCGTGCGGCCTCGGCGGCGGAGTGCAGGCCCTCGAGGTTGGTGCGGAGGAGCTCGTCGGTGAGGCTGCTGATGCGGTCGTGGCCTCCAGAAGCGCACTTGGACGTCTTCGCCATTAGGGTTTGTGGCCGCCGAAGGAGAATCAGAGAAGGCGATCTATCAGGGGAGGAGGGCTTCCTCTCCTGATAAATATTAAATAGTTTGTGCAATTACCACCCTGCAACTACGGCTTTTACAATTCTAAATCTGCCATTACCGAATCATAAAATCGATCATTGCAACCCAGCCCATAACCCCAATCAAAATGATTGTCAACCACAAACCTAATGTGATCGCAAAATAATTATCTCTACAGTGGCATGAATTATAACTCAAAGAAGCTAACAAGCCAAACCTATGGTCACTAAAAATCTGAACTGACCTGTTTATTTCAAATGAAAGTACTCAAAGAAACCTAAATTAGTTGTCCACTTCAAGTTTTCTAACTTATAATATTTGAGATTCTAACTCCAATTATGTACTCGAATGAGAAGAGAACATGAAGATGGGCATAGTCATCGAAACTTTGGATGGGTCCAAAATAAGGCTGAATACAATACTAGTCAATCCTGTCCTTGGCAGATTCCATTTTCGAGAATATATAGATTCCTGTAAGCAAATCAATTATCTGTTGTACTATATTTAGTTTATACTCTTCAATTAAAAAAAATGGAGGGGGGCATGGAAAGGTAGTCTTTTGTGCTATATTTTAGTTAGACAGCAATAAATTGGCACTGACATGGATAGTAAGTAACTCTGATCTTTAGAGCTAACCTTAGAGAAGCTAGAGTACATACCAAATAGATGAACAATATTTTTATTCCAACACACCCTCTGAGGATACGCAACATGTTTGTCACAAATGCGCACTTTAAATCTTTTGATTGTGCTCGCAGATGTAACTTTAAAACTTTGCATCGGGGAAGTTTGGGCACATACATCAGGAAGCTCGCCTGCCATGCATGAACACAAAAAACTATCATCATTTTGGAGGATGAGGAATATACTCGAATTTTGAAGCACCTAGTTCAATTCTTCCATGATCTCACAACTCTCTTGAATCTCTTGAATGTCCAAACCATTGGAAACCTTGTCTCTCATCACAATTTAAAAAAAAAATCAAAACCCTTTTGTATACGCCACCAACTCGATCTCTTTCATTGCCCCTTGAGTATGCAACCAAAAATCAGTGATCATACTATAATACCAATAAAAACACTTTTTTAATGAAACTGTGGGGGAGATCCCAACAAGATTTTATAGAAATGAGAAAAAAAAAAGACTACAAAGCGAAGATAAAAAAACTCCCAATTGGGGACACCATTATATTGGCCTTGACTTCTAACCTATTTCGACCACCGCCTACGCATTGTAGCCACGACAATAAGCCTAGCCTAGCCTTGCCGCAATAGAAAATGGGTTAACTACATAATTCAAACGAAAATGAACACATAAATTGCACTAAATGCTTTCCTATCCGTGGAAGACACACATAACAAAAAGAGGCGCACTAAAGTAGTGAGATAGATCGGTAACCATACCATTCTTAAAGTATGCAGATCCAGTTCGTCAACGGTGTCGAATCGCTCCAGCAGCCACCCCCCACTACGGGAAACAGCACGTTTGCCGTGTGCCCAGGGCACACGGCAAAGGGCGAAAAGCGCACGGCAAAGGGTTTGCCGTGTGCAACACTCGGCAAACGGCACACGGCAAACAGGTACCGGCAAACAGTACTTTGCCGAGTGCCGTTTGTCGGGCACACGGCAAACCCTTTGCCGTGTGCCCCACGTGGCGCTCGGCAAAAAAAAGGGTCAATTCCAAATTTCGACATAGGAATGATTACTTGCATATAATAGCTATATTCAAGTTCATTTTTGCTCTCGAGGAGGTCCATTGTGTAAAATCAAATGAAAGGCTGCATTGAGATGACCACGTCTTTTCATTTTTGCTCTCGATGGATAAAGGCATTAGGGAATTCTATCAGGATGGCTTATTCGCATACAGAATTCTGGATGGTCATTGCAATGGTTGGCTTGCATTTGGCGGTGGCAGCTGGTGGTTGGTAGCACAGTGACAACACTACACAGGTTATGAACAACCACCACCAATAGTGCCTGGTTAGCTCAATTGCACGAGTACTGCTATACATTCTGTATGGCAGCTGCCCTACACATTCCTCTTTCTAGAAAAATATCAACTGTCATTAGGTTTCGACAAAAAAAAAACATGCTGGCTCTCTGAAAAATGCATAGTGACTTCCCTAGCTACCAATATAAAATGGACTCATGAACTGTCCCTACCCGACTGAAACATCAGATGTGAATAGATGTAGTAAACATTGTAAATATAGTGATATTGCCTGCACATCGAAAGTACCTTATCAGCTGTGCTTAGGGGTAATAGATGAAAGTGATGTGATTGTTCGGGAAGTAGACAAGCTTAGAACTTACTGATCGTTCCTCTTATAGCTAGTTAAATCGTGAAATCTTACATTTCTTAGTTAAGTTGTGAAAATGGAGCAAGAAACTTTAGAAGATTTTAGTCGCAGAGCTAGCTATTGCAGATGAACAAGTGCGGCTTGATCAATAATGGCATAGCCGTAGGATTGATCAATGGATGATGCAAAATGAAGTATATAGGCACATATAGAACTGCATGCTGCCCTCTCTTTTTCTATGGACTTGATGAGGTCACAGGCAGTAATTAGTTGATCAACTTCAGACTAAAAAGATGGAGAAGAATTAATCTCACTACGTGTTACATAAAAAATGGAGCGTGCACTCAGCCGGCCACTAACCCTTCTAGAAGCTGGGTAGCTAAACTAGGGTTGGTTGATCAGGTACGTGCAAGAAAAGCTAAGGCAGATTTTTGTCATGGCATCACAACCGCACCTAACTAAAAGAAAAGGTGTACCTGTTAAACCGATATTTCAACCAATTAATCACCAAGCCACTTCACTGTATTCCTAAACATGCGTATAGTTCAATTGGCTCACATGATATGATAGGGATCAACTATGGAAGGTTCTATTGGTCCATGTCATTTCATCATCAGAATGGTTATTGGATTTGTCATACAAATATGTAGATCAACACTGTCATAAATGTCATTCATATCCAAAACATTCCGTTTCCATGCCTTTCTTTGGCTACATCAAGGCATATGTATTTAAGGATCTATACCAATTCAAATTGTCAACGAATCAGTGAACAAAATTGGAACTAATTCTCAATTAACCACTGCACACGAAATAAACAGAAAAAAAAGAGGCACGGTGAGGTCACCTTACCGGAGGGGGAGAAGAACGCCGGGGACGCGGGGCTGTGGAGGGGCAGCAGGGGCCGGGTGCGCCGACGCCGAGGTGGAGCTGTCCTGCCGGAGCCGGGGGCGGGTCGGCGGTGGCGCTGGACGCCGGAGCAGGGGCACCGCGGGACGCCGGAACCGGGGGCGGGTCGGGGGCGGCGCGGGACGCCGGGGTGGGCGCCGGGGCAGGAGGATCCGCGGCGGCGGCGCGGCGCGTGACGGCGAGGCCGGGCCGAGGTCGGGGGCGGGGCGGGACGTCAAGGCCGGGCCGGCACCGGGGGCAGGCGGGCTGGAGCTGGGACCGGAGGCGGGCTGGAGCACGCGACGACGGGCTGGAGCTGGGACCGGAGGCAGGGGCGCGGCGCGCGGGGGCAGGCGGGCCGCGGGCAGGCGGGCGCGGCGGTGGGAGGCAGCGCGGTGGGGTTGGGCGGCGCGGTGGGAGGGGGCGGCGGCGACGGCGGCGCGGTGGGAGGGCGGCGCGGCGGCGGCGCGGTGGGTGGGGAATGGAGAAGAAGAATGAGGAGAGAAGAAGAAAAGAGGACGCACGCGGCTAAGTGTAGATTCAACAGGTTTGCGAGTGCCCGCGATCCGGCGCCACGGCAAACCAAATCTTTGCCGTGTGCCCGCCACGTGGCACACGGCAAACATTTGATTTTCTTTTTTTTTTTTGACAACACATAGTTTTCAGTTTTAGATAATTATTTTGCCGACAATATGATTTCAAACAAAAAATTTATCAACATGAAAGTTTCATAACTTTTCGAGATCTACAACTTTTATTTTCACAGTTTTGCCATCCGAGATTGTGAGATTGTTTAAAAATTCAAATTTCAAAAATTGAGAAATTCAAACGTACTTTACGTCAAATTTCAAAAATCGACAATTTGATTTCAAATAAAAAAGTTGTCAACATGACAGTTTCATAACTTCTTGAGATCTACGACTTTTATTTTTAGTATTTCTCCATCCGAAATGTTTCAAAAATTCAAATTTTCAAATTTGAGAAATTCAATGCTGTACTCAAAGGATAGAGTGGCCAATATGTTTAATTGCAATAGAGGGAAACTACCAATGAAATACTTAGGCATAATGGTAAGTGACTCAATGCTGTACTCAAAGAATTTTGCATATGTGCCACAAAAGCTAGTGAAGAAATTGGACACATGGCAATGTAATTTCCTTTCATCAGGGGGAAGATCAATTTGGTAGAGACAGGAATGAGCTCTATACCATTTTTCACGATGGGGATGTACTTGCTAGCAGAGCCAGTTCATCATAAGATGCAAGCACAGAGAGCTAACTTTTTCTGGGAAGGAAAAGGGAACAAGAAGAGATATCACCTGGTCAAATGGGAAGATTTGGCCTTGCCTAGAGAGTATGGAGGACTAGGTTTACTGAGACTAGAACGATGAATATTTGTCTATTGTCCAAGTGGATTTACAAAATAGAGAAAGGAGAAGATGATCTGTGCATCAGACTACTAAGAAGAAAATATATGGGTAATAGAGGGTTCTATAGCAGCAGAGGTACAGGTGGTTCATAGTTTTGGAAAGGGTTACACAAAATAAAAGAGTTTGCAGCGCTGGGACTGGTGTATATTGTTGGAAATGGGAAAAGGACGAGGTTCTGGCTGGATGTGTGGTTAGATGAAGTCCCACTTAGAGTCAGATATAACAAATTATACAGGATATGTGAACAACAGGATCATTCAGTTGAACAAGTGCTAGAGGGCAATAACATTAATTTATCGTTTAGAAGAAGTTTAGGTCCGAATGAGGTAGAGGAATGGGAACATATGTGTGATATTCTTGATCAAATATACCTGTCAGAGGAGGAAGATACAGTTAAGTGGGTGCTAGAGAACTCAGGAAAATTCACAACAGCTTCTTTGTATAAACATATTTTAAACCCAGGAATGTTAAACAAGACGATGATGGATATGTGGGAAGCAAAAATCCCACTCAAAGTTAAGATCTTCTTATGGCAATTGGATAGAGAAAGAATACCATCAGCTGATGTGCTGATAAGAAAGAAGTGGAAGGGAAGCAAGTTCTGTAAGCTGTGTGAGAAAGTAGAGACAGCAAACCATATAATGTTTAGATGCCCGCTAGCTGCCTATGTATGGAGTATAATTAGAGAAGTCTTTAGATGGGACATGGTACCAGCTACAATAATAGAGTTCTACTCGCTGGCACTTACAGAAAATAAGCATAAAGTCAATAGTAAAATGTTAACTCTCCTGGGGGCCATATGCTGGTCATTGTGGCTTACCAGGAATGATTTTGTTTTTCGCAATCAACTCTGTCCCTCTCCACAGTCAATAATCCACAGAATTATATCAATGATGCAGAGATGGAGGGTGCTATCCAAGCCAAGTGAGAGGGGGGAGATCGACATCCTTATCAAGGGGATCAAATCGAAGATGGAGACGAGTGACTTCCTGCTCCTGAACGACTGATTTTGGGTAACTGGCTGTAACAGGATAGCTTGCTGGGTCTTCAGTGGAAGGCTCCCTGATGTAGTGTAGTCGTTGTTTCTCGAGCGTTGGCTCTTTTCGGTCTTGGTACTAGCGCTGTGTGCTGGGTTCAGTCGTTCCGTACTCTGTTTTCGTTTGCTTTCGTTTTTACCTCGCTTGTTGAACCTGGTTGGGGCTTAAGCCGTTTGGTTGTAAGCTGACTTGACAGCAGACACTTTTATGCTTTCAAATAAAGCAGGGAAACTTTGGTCTAAAAAAAATTTGAGAAATTCAAACAATTTTTCCGTTGACAATTTGAATTCAAATAAAAAAGTGTTCAACAGCAAAGATGTGTAACTTATGCAGACTACAACTTTTATTTTGATCTTTTTTTTCAAAAATAATTATAGTTGCGTTGTCTACATATTCCAAATATCCTTCTTCGAGTTTTGGAAAACTATCCGGGAGCTCTAGGATTTTTGAACAAATTTACTAGCGCTTTGTCGAATGAAAAAATACCAAAATAAGAAGTGTAGATGTTGTCAAAATATACAACTTTGCAGTTCAAATTTTTTTTATTTGAATTAATTTAGAGGCCAAAAAAATTCATTGAAATTATCTTTGCCGAGTGCAATGAGGGAAACACTCGGCAAAGAGGGTCCTTTGCCGTGGGCTTACGGGTGGCACACGGCAAAGAGGGTCCTTTGCCGAGTGCCGAGCTGAGACACTCGGCAAAAAATAAAAATTTTGCCGTGTGTTCGTCTTTGCCGAGTACCCGGGCCCACCTCGCTCGACGGTCGTAAAAAAAATTCTAACGGGCGTCAAAGTTTGCCGAGTGCTGTCTTCTGCCGAGTGCTAGACGGCAAGTTTGCCGTGTGTCGGCCACGTGGCACACGGCAAAGAGTATCTTTGCCGTGTGCCTGTCACGTGGCTCACGGCAAACCACTATATGCCGTGTGCCTATGTTTTGCCGAGTGCGGCACTCGGCGAAGACTGTTTTTGCCGTGTGCCCGAGATTAAGCGCTCGGCAAATCCATAGGCACACGGCAAATTAGGGGTTTCCCGTAGTGCCCCGTTCGATTGGTATGATGAGCTTAGTGTCACCTCTAGCCTCTGGAGATGGCGCCCGGTCTTGACAATCTGGTCACCCGAATAGTAGTAATCCATGTGCCAAATTGTGAGCTCCGGGGCAGTGATGCGAGCCCCATGTATCAAGCTACTCAGCAGGCTTCTTGAGATCTCCAACCAGAGAAGCCTCGGGGTCTAGGAAAAAAATTTCGGCGAAATTTCACCGAAATATCCGATATTTCGTCTTTTCCGGTGGGGTCCGAAATGAAATCAAAATGAACAGTGCCGGCGAAATATTGTTCTTAACCACCTTCGTGAGTGCAAATTGTCTTATTTATGTATGCAATCGTGATGTTTAATAGATTTGAGACAATATCTTGTGAAATCATGTCAAATTTTTTTGAAAAATTCAAATTTTATTCGTCGAAATTTCCAAAATTCCTGAAATTTCATGTTTATCGGTGACCTCCGAAAATTTTTATTTCCGAAATAGTTTTCCTGGCTCGGGGTGTCGACGGTGACCTGGTCTGAAGCTTTGCCGCTGAGCTTTAGCCTCTCGATCGAGCCCGAGCATATGCGGAGGACACGATCGATGCCAACAAATTCGAGCGCAGACAAGGTGAGCTCCTTGAGGCACGGGCACTGCACGGACACGACGCGTTCCACGTCGCCCACGTGGAGCTGGAAGCAGTCGATGGTCAGGACGCGCAGCGCCGCCAAGTACGTGCCGGCAGCATCTGGGAACCTGAGGCGCAGGTACCGCACGAATTTCAGGTCCACGCTGATGGCCACCGCCCGCTCGCACACGGGAGCTGCTCCTGCACGGTGAACTCGTCCCAGCGCAACGGATGCGGAGCGCACCAGACGGTGAGGTCGCCGGCGACGCGCCGCGAGGCCAGGCGCCGCAGACATGAGGCGAGGCGCGCCACGTCTTGGCCGTGGCGCAGAGTGACGGAGATCTCCAGGCGGTCCAGCACGGGCGCGGCGTAGACGCGCAGGACGGCATCGATGCTGTCGAAGATCGACGACGACCTCGCCCGCGCCTGGTCGCCGTCGCGGAAGGAGAGGGCCGGGACGCGGGCCCAGAGACGGCGCCATCGCCGGGAAAGGACGCTGGTGTGCACGGCGTCGGCGGTGGACGGGAGGCGGAGCAGGATGATCTCGAGGAGCTCGTCGGGGAGGTCGCTGATGCGGTCCACTCCGTGGCCGGCACGGACACGGCCGCCGCCCATGAAGTGCAGATGAAGAACTTGGCTGTCAGATTGAATTGTCAAGTCACAAAGTTGGGCCGTAGATGAACAAGATTAGGTCACGGACGTAGACAAATGCGACAGGCCATTGGATGCTAATCAAAGGGTGCAGATTGAGTCAACCTACTACGATTACTGTTGGGCATTAGAGGTCGAACTCGCCTCACTCAAATTACCTGGATAAGCTGGCCCGTTTTCTTCACCTCTCGTATTGGTACTGGCCGCCGGCAGCTGGTTTCGTTGCACTTCTGCGGCCAATTTTATCATGCATGTGGAATTTGACAACTACTTTGCCATGCCTTTAGTCTTCTAGATAGCTGATTCGACTAGGTTTTTGAAATGTACTGCGTAGCTACAACATTCTGTCAGAAATATGCATATAGTACGTAGTTTTCGACTATGGAGTATAGATTGATACTGTGGAACTGGCTATGCAGTCGAAATGTAGTACATTATTGGCACTGACCCTTATCTAACGGTTCTTCTTAATTTGTACTGAAAACTACCGATGATATGGATGTTGCATATTATATATTTGAATACTGTACACTCAGGCACTGATCCATTAACTATTACAGAAATTCTGAAATTGTACCACCAGCGCAAACTCAGCCAAGTCCCACTGTTGCCAGAGATGGTGTTCGCACCCACCTGAGCCCGTAACTTCCATGCGAGTAAGAGTAACCATACAACTCGATCCTCGTCTCTGTACTACACAAGCTGACGATCGCCTCACACATCCTTCTGCTCATGTCTTGTGTTACATGCGATGCGTGCACAACCACCTTCTTGAGGACGGCACCGCAGCGCATTAGCAACCGCGTCACCAGGCCAACCTCATGGTCTCCCACCATGTTGAAACTGAACTCTACTTCTTCAAGCGATGAGTCTAGTAGTGTGATGCCGTTGGTGGTCACTGGTCAGTCGATCACCATGGGGAAGCTGTTGCCGATCTAGATTCACCCTGAAGAAGTTATCTATCAGCTGAAAAGAGGAAGAGACGAAGGCAAGATATTATCGGTATAAGGGTACTCATTCTAGCTAGTTTGTTTTGTTAAAGAAAATGCTGGAGCATTAAAAGGAATCGTACGATTAGTTCACTCCCACACAAAACTTAGTCCGAAATTGTCAGACCCCATTTCTGGAATCTACTGTGCATCCTGTATCAGTCCCTGGATCAGTAGCTGATACGCACAAGAACACAGATATGATAATCAAAAGCATACTTCGCATAAATAAATAAGTAAGATACCCGATAAAGGACCCTTAGTGGCGGTATGACAAGGATTCAAAACTATCCGAGTCGATACGACCGACTAACGGTGAAGCAGACAGCGGAAACAATGGCCCAACGCCACAAGCAAACTTGAGAAGCAGAACCGAAAACCCAATCGTCGTCGTCTTCTACGAAGTCTTCTCCTACTAAACCAACAATTGCAAACGCGTGAGTACATAAGGTACTCAGCAAGCCCTACACTACACAAGGGTATATATACATGCATATTTGGTCTTAGCAAGGAACAGGCTGTATGGTTCATTTGCAGCAAGCAACTTTTATGCAAGGTTCACTAAAGCATGTGAAGGAATTCTTAGATAAAACAGAGAAGTAACTGTCAATATTTTAGTTGGTTAGCCCTGAGGGAGTATGAAGCATTCCCACCAGTTCCCAAGTTTTAGTCGGGCCTTCTGACCTCAACGGTCATACCGACCCGGCACACTTGCCATCACTTCCAAAACACGAGCAGAATACTGCTCACTCACACTCCAAGGAATGAGATGTGGCTAATCATATCGAACTCAACAAAGATGCGTCATATGCCGTGACAACGTCCATCCGGATGAATTTTACACTCTGCAGAGGTTGTATATCTTTTCCTACGGGCTATGCACTCTTGATCGGAGAGTAACATAACGCTCAATTCATCTTCTCCGAGTACCACACACAATGCCACCTACGAACCAACCCAGGGGCTTCTCATGAGATTATAATAGTCACCATGCAGACCCTCTGCACATTGATGTGGGGATCACAAACCAGATCTCCTGAGCACTACAAACTCCGGAGTCTTCTCCTGGTTGCTCGTTTGCGCTACTGCCCTCCAGGTGGATTAAAGTGGTAGGCACCAAGAAGGTAGGGTAAGTCCTTCCCATACAGGTTCCGTGGTAGTACGAGAATCATCTTGTTAAAGGTTGAATGAACCGGTCCTTATGTGGCCGGGCAAGCACCATGTCTCCCGCACTAGAGGACTATCACACAATCCATCACGCCACCAATCACTTACTAATGGCCTTGCCCGCAATCCAACCATCCCATCACTGTCTCCATCATCATCACTTAACACAGTTGTACTACTCCCAACCAAGTATTACGCACACCATCAAACTCATTTCACGCATTTGTAAAGGTACATAAGTGAGTAAGGTGTGGCAATGTAGAAACATTACGAGGAGTCCTAAGCAATCTAGTAACAAGGTGAACGTGCCACCATAGAAACGATGGAACTATCCTAAGGTTATCAAGGTGACAGGTAAACAAGGATTAACAAGGATTAAGATATCAATGCCTAAGTAACAGACATCAATATCAATAAGCAAGTAGGACCATAACTACACAATCAGTAAAATAACAAGTAATGTATAATACGAGAATTGGCCATATAGGTGCATTGCGAAAACAGTAGGTTCAATCATGATCAAGAAGAAGTAGAGCTTGCCTGAAGAACGCTATCCTAATCTTTCAATTCTGGATCTTCAAGTTCTTCTGTCGAAGTTGATGTCTTCGAGTCCTCCTTTTAAGCTTGTATCTTCTGACTCATCCTCGGGCTTGGATTCTTCAACTCATCCTCGAAGCTTGAATCTTCTAGATCTTCCTTGAATTCTCCTGGCTCTTCTTCAGACCTCACGTAAGCTAGCGCATAAAAACATACCGTATAAAACATACCTCACGAAAAGAGCCAAATAAGATCCAATTAACTCCAATAAGAATCGATAAAACTCCAAGAAAAATGGCTATTTTTATGCAATGCATATTTATTTATGAAAGTTTATTTATTACAAGTTTTATTCATGGCTTTATAAGGACCATATTCACCTAGACAAACTATTAATTATCTAAGTTCTCTTAAAAGAGGAAAGGTGCAGGGTTTGGCATGAAACTTTATTTACTGAAACCTTAGAGTGAGGATGATGAGATGCATATGCTGAATTGATAGTGATTGCGTGCATATCTATTATGTAAAACTTAAGTTATTTCCATTAAAGAACATGGGTGGTTCGGGAAAGCATGTGCAGATGCAGAGGCGTATATATTCTAGTCATGCATGCATGATATGAATGTATGGTTGCAAATAAAATAGCAATGAACTCCAATAAGATCCAATGAGAGACTGCATAACAAGAAGATCGATAAGTCAATAAAGTTAGGTGGCAGCCGATGGCAATATGGGTTTAGGTTCGATTGAGCGATTGCTGAGCGAGGTTAAGGTTGAAGCTAGGCTGTGATGAAAAGAGGTTACTATACTTTGGTGTGGAATGACGGCGAGATTGATCAGGCTCAACATCAAAAGGTGAAGGAACATTTGTGTTATGCGAGATTAGCGACGAATGATTTAACAAGATGGGATTTGTCGGGCGAGAGGGAAACTTAGGGTATCGATGACTTGTAGATCCGATGTGGAGCTCTAAAAGCAGTACCAAAAGGTACTACGCGTTGCTAGGAACGCGTGAGCGCAAGAGCCGCTCAAAACGGAGCTCGAATGGAAAAGATATAGGTGTTTAAATATTTTAGGGGCTTATTTACAATTATAGAAAGATTCTAGGGACTCATCTGTAAGAACAAAAAAGTTTAGGGACCTATCTATAATTATGAGAAAGTTTAGGGACCTTGGTGTAAAAAGACAGGGACTAAAAGGTAATTGCAGAAAAGTATAGGGGCTTTTCTGTAAAATGATAGGACCTAGACAGAAATAAAATAAACTAGGGGGCTTATCTGTAAAATGTACAGGGCCCGGGGATTTCTGGGGTTTTATTTTGTATAGGAAAAGATCGTGGACCTAGCTCATGGTGGACCGGAGTGCTTATGGTCTATGGTCCACGTGGACCGGGTCCATGGACGGGGAAGCGATGGCCGGGAAGCGGTGGCGCGCGGCGGCGGTTCGCCGGGATGCTCGCCGCCGGCGGCTAGGAGGATGGATGGTCGACGAGATCACAATGCCGAGGTTCAACGCGGGATGGCGGAGCTGCAGGTGGAGCTTTGTCGTCGACGGGGACCAGCGGAGCGGCGGCGCGACGTCGCCGGAGGGAAGAGCGGCGGCGGCGCTCGACGGGATCGCGCGCGCGTGCACATTTGCTCGAGTTTGTGCTACCGAGGAGATGCGCGGGCGTGCGGGGGAGGTGACGCGCGCCTCAGGGTAGCCGGACGCGGCTGGGAAGGCGGCCGACGCCGTGGAGGCGCGGCGGCGATGGGCGGCGCATGGCGGGAGCTTGGCTCGATGAGGGGAAAAGAGAAAGGAGAGCAGGGAAAGGGAGAGGAGGTCACAGGGAGGCTTACCGGTGGCTCGACTTGGTCGGGGATGGCCGGACGGCGGCGATCGACGGCGGCCGACGATGGAGGAGAGAGAGAGTTAGGGTTTGGGGAAGAAGGGTCGCGATGAAGAGAGGGAGGCGGCCTTTTATAGGCGGAGGAGGATGACGTCGCGAAGCTTATCCGGTCGGTCAAATATTGCGGCGGACCTTATCCGGCAGGGTCAAGAAAGTCAGCGGCGACCTCGTCTACGATGGCGGCGCCCACAACTCTGTAGCCTAGGCAGCGGAGCTTGGCAGGGGTGACGTCAGGGCGGCATGGCCACAGTGACGCGCATGGGTGAGCTGGAGAGGACGCCGGCGTGAAACACGGTGATGGCGACGCGTTGCCGACGGGAGAGTTCGCGCGAGAGAGAGAGAGACTGGAGGTAGGGGATGAGTCGGCTGGGCCGGGCTGCGCTGGGCCGGAGAGAAAGAAAAGAGAAAGAGCGGCCCACTCGGCGGAAAAGAGAGAGAAGGAAGGGAGGTGGGCTGGGCCGGCAAGTGGAAAAGAAAAGAGAGGATGGATGTGAGAGGGCTGGCTGGGCTGAAAAGAAAAGTGGACTCGGCCCAAAGGATTTTAGGGAAGAATAGGTTTATTCTTTTATGAGTTTTTGAGAGACTCCAAATTTGAATAGGGGAAAGGAAATTAACTTCATCGAGCAATCCAAATAAAACCAGTAAATCCAAAAATGCATATGGTGTCATTTTTGCAAATTTGAACTCAAGATTTTAAATTCGAGGTGAATTCTCTAGGGTTCAACATATGAATTTTAATTTGTTGTAAATTCCAAAGTTCAAACTTTTAGTAAATATTAAATGTAAACAAACACTTGAGCATACTTTTATATTTTGAAAATTTCAGATTCAACTAAGTTTGAATTACTTTTGTTAGTTTTATTTCTAAAATTTGATGAGGGGGAAAGAAATAAACAAAATTCAAAATCGGAGCGATTTTTATTCCATTTTATTTTTGACTTGAAAATTGGGATGTTACAGAAATAGATGTTGTCCGAGTTTCAAAAGTTCTGACTCATGCTATACATTGTGGATGTTCACAATCAGAAGTAAAATAACAGTGAGAATTTACTTTGAATGCATTAATGTTGTTATTCTCACCGGTCGATACGACATGCATGTTAGTTGTTAGGATTGCAGTTCAAAATTGTTGTCGATATCCGGTCGAGTATTAGGGACTTCAGAGACTGTTGTAAAGCCAAAATAAGCATGGCTAAAGTAGTATGACTTGGTTTAGGATGGTATTGAGCGACTATGCATTGATTAATTCACTAAAAATATAAATATTAGTAATAAGCTTAAAGGAGGGCAATTCACTCACGCCTAAACACCCCGCTCATGTGAAGGCTCTGTTGCGTCCCATTGAATGTAAATATAGGAGTCAGCTGTAACTTTTTATTCAAATTATATCCTCTAAAATTCAACATCAACACATCTGGCCCTGATACCATATATTGAGGTAAACTCACTTATATCTCTGCAGATGTGACCTGCATTTTCTTAAAGCAAGACGTACATAGTATGCACAAATAACTAAAGAGATTGAACAAGCCTCAAATAGTGAAGGTTTTTGTTTCAAGGTCAAACTTGGGTCATAGGATTAAAAGGAATTACATAAATTAAAATTAGATGACAAATATATTTATTGTACTGTGATGCAATTGATGATAAGCTAAAGAAAAAAGAACTCATGTACTGTTTTATGGCGACTCATAGGGGTGGAATGAGTTTTGTGACAAATTTTAGATGCGTGTCATATATAAAAGCTAGCCGAAAATCATCACAACTAAGCCAACGCCATATTGTGACAAATGCTTGTTTGTCATGTGATGCTTACAAGGAGCATACAATTTTATGGCTGTTAAATCATCATAACCTTTTTTTTCACTAAGTTTTTTTTCACTACCGTATGTATTGTGAATTCTACACGTATTGTTTCGCTCTAAATAATAAAAAGTGATTGCTTGTCATGCAAGGCTTACAAGGAGTGTCACGACGATTGTTGAATCATCTTAACTTTTAATATCCATCACTAAGGGCACGTTTGGATGTGAAGTATTTTTAATGTTTTGGAGGACTGCTACAGTTTTCAAAAATACCACTGTTTTAGTAACCAAGGAGTTGTTTGGATTCAACTCCATGGTTTTGGAAATTGTAGTATTCTAAAACCTGGAGTTTTTTTTTTTTGAGTATTGGAAAAGTCGAGGTGATGACACGCGTCTATGGATATGGGCGTCAAGCTTTTTCCATGCTACGAGCTGCTACGCCTCCATTAGTAATGTGGTATCCTCACGTACAAGCAGCTATCCACCCCTTCTTCCCGATGCTCCCATGGCCACAAATAAAAGAAGGGAAGAGGAGGTCTGTCCATCGAAATGCATGCCAAATAGATTGCTTATATACTGTAATGTAATTGATGGTACTTACCAAACGAACATTGAGTCTTGATATACCAACGCATTTTCGGAGAAGTTGTAAAATGACGGTTTCGTAATCATGCAAGCCATGCAATGTTACTTTTAAAACCTTGCACTGAGGAAGTTTGTCCGTGTTGATCATAAAGGCCTGACATGTCCCCTGCCACGAAAATACAAATTAAGTCCAGAAGAAATTCTTTTTTTTTTGGTTTTTTTTTTTTTTGTTTTGGGGGGGGGGGGGGGGGGGGGGGGGGGGGGGGGGGGGGGGGGCGTGCATAGTACTTGCCATGTGAGTTGTCATATGTAGTTCCAGCGTCAACAGCGTCACCCAACCCAAGCACCGCTGACGTCTTTGTCGCCACAAAAGCCTTCTTTCTCGCCGCCAAAGGATCCTTTCGTCCAAAAATGTAAGGATCTCTGGATTTAATTAAAATCAAACTGTTTTAACTTTGACCAATAATATTCATAAATATATTAAATCAAAAGTTGCGTATGATGATAATTTGTTTAATGATGACTCTAGTGTATATATCGTTTTTATGTCATCAATCTCTGTAGCCTTTAGGTTATTTTATAGTCAAAGATGAAAAATGCTAACTTTGCCTAAATTCAGAAATCCTTACATTGTTGGATAGACGGAGCGGCAGTTCATATCCACCTTCAGCCTTCGGCGGCGCCGCGGGCTTGCGACGATCCGGTCACCTTGAAAGTAGGCATCGTCCCAGATCACCTCTTGGAGCTCTCGGGCAGCAACAATGTGCGCGCTGTACACCTCTCCTCCTCTTCCTAACGAGAACGCCCTCGACAGCTCCAACCGGGCAAGCCTCGGGGCGTCGACACTGATCTGCCCGGTGCCACCGCCGCGGAGCACGAGCCGCTCGACCGAGCCGGAGCGTATGGAGAGGGCGCCGACGAGGTTCACGACGGACAGCGCGAGCTCCTGCAGGCGCGGGAGCTGCGTTGACAAGGCGAGTTCCAGGTCACCCAGATGGAGTTTGTGGCACTCGATGCTTAGTACGCGCAGCGCCGTGAACGTGCCGCCGCCGGCGCCGGGGAACCGCAGATGCTGCTGAGCGGTGAGTTGCAGGTCGATGGACGTCGCGCGCTCGCAGATCGGCACCTCGAGCTCCACCGTCGGTTGCCAGCCGGCGTGGAAGGCCCGCGTGAACTTGAGGCGGAGCTCGCCGGCGAGGCGCCGCGATGCGAAGCGGCAAAGTCACAGCGGGACGCGCGCGACGGGGTCGTCGTGCGACACGGCGGAGATCGCCAGACGGACCAGCGCCGGAGCGGCGTGGGCGTCCATGGCGGCGTCGATGCCGTCGAGGATCGAGGCGTACGACGCCTGCTGCTCCCCGACGATGAAGGAGAGGGCGGGGGCGTTCGTCCAGACGCGGCGCCAGCGGCGGGAGAGGACGCTGGTTCGCGCGGCCTCGAAGGTTGAGGGAAGGTGGATGAGGATGCTGTGGAGGAGCTCGTCCGGGAAGTCGCTGAGGCGGTCCACGCTGCGGCGGCGGCGGTGGACACTGCCGTTGGTCATAGTTAACTGGACAGTCGATCTGGTTCCGACTTGGGGCTAGGGTTCGCTCCCGAGGTTGGGCGCAGCATCAACGTGTCAAAACGAGTCGCAGATTTTTCAGATCATAACAACGCCCGAATCCCGGAGGCGAAACAGCACAGAATAAGGATCGACGTCCAGATAATTGGACAAGTGTCAAGGGGAAATTTAGAACTACCGAATAGTTTGACGCAAACATCAACTCAGAAAGAACAATGAATAAGATGTATGTTTAGACTCCGAGAAAATGCTTCATAGTGGCATGGAAGGGATGAAAGTTTAAAAAAGATGGCATATAAGGTATATGAGTCTTACCGATGGCGGATCTGATATTAGATGTTTAACCAATAACATATAAGAAAATTACCCTGTTGTAGGTACATGATGATTTAATAACAGAAGATGACACCGAAGGCGAGGAAAGGGAGGGCAAGAAAGTCGAGGGTTCATTTGGATGAGCGATTTCTCCTGTAGCTTCTCTTTATTTTTAAAAGCAAATATGTAAAGAAAAAGGCAAGGTGAAGGGAGGGAGCCGGTGAAGCTACCAGTTTTGGATGCAGCTCTCTCCCTTTCTTAAGGAGAAGCATCTAAATGAGCTTAGGAGAGCACCTCATTGGTTGTGAATACTTCTTAAAGAGAAGCATCTAAAGGAGCTTAGGAGCACCCCATTGGTTGTGAATAACGTGAAGCCGATGGAGAGGCCCTTAACATTGCACCCAAAATAAATATTTCTATCCAGAGATGCTACCCCCCACTCTCGTCTATTCTTAAAAACAAGCCAACAACTGCTTTTGAAGAAATTTCGCAAAAAAAAGCAGCAATAGGAGGCACCATGCGTAAAGTTTACACTCACCCATTTTCTAACGACTCTTTGAAGATTATATAAAAATGTAACGTTCTCACCTGCAGATTATAGTTATAGAAGGAAGTCTTCTAAGACATGTATATTTCACCAAGCCAGAGTGAGTAACAAAAAAACTTGGAAATGTTGTCACTAAACATCAAGTAGCAGCACCCAAGTACTAGTCATAACTTTGCTTCAAAGTTCGGAAAAAAAAAACACACACATTTGCTTCAAAAAAAAGTACTAGTCATAACTCAGAACAAAGGCAGTGATGCACATTACACATTAAATTATCTGTACGAATACTTCGATGCAAGCAACATCAACTCAGATAGAACAACTAATAGATGTGTGTAATTTGCCGAACAAGGAGACATCTATCAGTTGCTAGATCATTGATAACCAGATGGTGGCCTTGAGGACGTTGCATGCTGTGGAGGCTGCGGGGCTTCTCTTTGCTTGGCATACTCAGCAAAAATAACCCAACCATCAAGGAACTGCAGGACGATACAATTCTATCAGGAGAAAATAAGAATTACCGAATCAAAATGTTTTGACAATTCACGGTAAACAATATAAACAATGATCAATGAGTGATCACTTGTGTTTTGGTTCTCATTAGAAAAAAAAACAATTTTGAATTGTTCCAAACTATTTCCAATGTCGCCAACATTTATAGGATTTTAATGAACTTAAACGTGGTCTGTCTGCTTGATCAATATAATGATTTTCTTGGAGAAAAACCAGTCACATATAACACTCACCTTTCCATCCATGCCTTTTATACCCTCACCAGCTTCTTGAACAGTCGCATATTTGACAAATCCGAATCCTCTGGAGTATCCAGATATTCTATCGGTGATTACTCTGGCTGTTACATAGCGTTGTGTGTTATAATAGTATAAATTGAATTAGCACCGGTAAAAAGAGTTGATTAAGGAGAAAGATTTCAGTACCTTCCACAACCTGACCAAATTTAGAAAAGGCTTCCTTCAGTTGGTCAGATGTTGTGCGTTTACTCAACCCTGCATAGTTGCCTCTATTAGTAGTACATAATATATAGCCATATTACTAGGTTGGCACAAATGAAGCTGCTGTAAACAATAACAAGAAGTTAACTAAAACTAACTGATTAGGCTGTGCACCTAGATACTGTTTACTCAAAATTCTGTAAGATTATCAGGTTCAGCAAAATTATTAGTTAGATTCTGATATCGTGTTTTCTCCATCGAACTAAAAATAACAATGCTAGAAGATAGATGAACTATTGTGCCTTCTTAAAAATGAAATCATTGAAGCTACTAATCCACTAATTATTAAGACAATAATTAGCTTCCCCGTTATAAAAGGTGGACTGCATACACCAGGACTCACCACTGACATCTGATCTGACTCGTTCTACTTTTTTTTTTCTGAGCTCGGATTAAAAGTGGTCTAGTTTGCAATCAGGTTTATAGTTGAGCTATAGAGCCCATCAATCTCATTCGCAAGCAAACCAATTAGTTCGTTAGTTCCGATCTACTGTACACCCAAACTGATAAAAAAGATCAGTAAAATTTCAAGTGACTACTGGCTCCCAAGTTCAAATGCCAATCAAAAAATAAAATTTCTCCCGCCTACCGCCAATCCCACCTCAGATATCTTCTTTCAGCACAAGCCGGTAAGCAAGCCCACGGCGTAAGAACAAGAGCGGAAATTTCTGCTGTCAGAGAGGAAGATACGGGAGCGGGTGTGCTACCTGAGACGAAGAGGTTGTTGCAGGGCTCCGCCGCGGGGCGGGCGGCAGGGGGAGGCGGCGGAGAGAAAGCCGAGACAGAGACCAGCCGCCGGAACCCAGCGCGAGCCGCCGCCGCCATTGGGTGGATGCTTCGGGAGCAGGGCAGAGTGCGGCGCGATGGAGGCTTCGGGAGGCTGCCGCAACAGTTTGCTTCTTTGGGTCTCGTATGGATGGGCCGCTCCAGCCCAGCCCATTAAATATACGAGCCACCACATATACAGCCCAACTTGTGCAACGCCACGACCTATCCAGCCCGCGAACTCCAAACTGCCCACACCCTCGGCTCCTGCCTCCTCCCTGCCCCCACTTCGCCGGCGGCGGGTGCCTCGCCATCGCCGGTAATAGCGCCGCCCGGTCCCCCGACGCTCCCCTGCCACGAAATCGATGGATGCTGGCTACCCTCAGTGACGACCTCCTGGAGGAGATCCTGGTAACGGCGCCGCTCGGTCCCCCGACGCTCCCCGACCACGAACTCGAAGCCACTGCACCGCCGCGGATGCTGGCTACCCTCACCTTCGACCTCCTGGAGGAGATCCTCCTCCGGATCGCCTCCACCGCCGACCTCGTCCGCGCCTCCGCCGCGTGCGTCCTTCCTCCGCCGCCTCGTCGCCGACCCATCCTTCCTCCGCCGCCACCGCTCCCTCCACCCGCCGCTCCTCATCGGCCTCGTCTTCCGTGGCCCACAGGCCCTCCACCTCGTGGAGGAGGCCCATCCCAATGCCGCCGACGCCCGCGCACTCGCCCGCGCCGCCGACTTCTCCTTCAGTTTCGTCCCTCGCTTCCGGGATTGCCACTGCCGTCTGTTTCCCCGGGATGTCCGTGACGGCCGCGTCCTCCTCGACTGTAACTGCGTCGGCAGCAATATGGTGGTGTGCGATCCCTTATCCCGGCGATACCTGATGATGCCTCCAGTACCCGGTCCCGGCGACCTATTGCCCTACGGGCTAAGCATCTCCGTCAAGTTCGAGGCATTCCCTGTTCCTTCTGGGGACTGCGAGGAGAAATCTATCAGAGTGATCGCCTGGTGGCATTGCGACAGAGACTAGAGAGGCAGCTCTACTAGTCTTCTCTTCGGTCTCTGGTGGCTGGAGTTTTGGCACATCAACCACTTGGGATGCTCTGGGATTAAAAGTGCCACCAGAAGACTCTGGTTGAGGCTTCCCTGTTATGCTTATGGTTGCTTCTACTGGAGAGTGAAGTCCAGTAACAAGTGGCTAATGTTCCACATTGACAAAATGGAGTTCTCTACCCTCGACTACCCGCCTAACCACGAAGCACGGAATATTCTCATTGTGGAGGCAGGGGGAGGAAGGATTGGTGTGCTTAGTCATAATAAGCAAGAAACATCTTTGTATTACGCTATCCGGCGAAACAGCGAGCGCAAGAAGAACAATGTGTGGAAGATGGAGAATACAATCCCACTGCCTGCTTATAACCTCTTTCGCTTGGTTGGTGCAAGTGAAGGCTATATTTTTCTATTAGACTCACATTCATTGCGCTTCTCGCTTGATATGAAGACACTGATGTTCGAGAGACTCTGTAAGATGTCGAGCAATAGTCCACATGTCAAGCCGTATTTTTGGGTTCCCGGCATCTATGTCAGATAAGAGCATATAAAGTTGTAAGCATTTTGATCTTATCTGCTGCTGTAAACATTTTTTGTATAGCATTCACTACCTTCTCTTTTTATTTTGCTTTGGCATACTTTCACTTGACATAATGTAAGTTTGAATAAATTATCTATGATGTGTGCTTGTTTTGCATTTCCACCTTTGCATGTATACCTTTAGTGTTCCCTAGATCCTAGCGATTATCATAATTGGTGTATTATTTGACAATTTGCTTTGTACTGGAGACCTGTAGGATGCTCGCCCGCTCCTATTAATTAACATGATTTTCTAGTACCTAACTATTCTGCAGCTGAATTCACTCAAGATTCAGGATGGCATTCATGATTTGTTTGCTTAGTTGTTTAACAATGAGGTGCCCATAATTGGAAGCCTTTAGTATGGAAACCATATTTTAATTAATGAGATAAATTAATAAACCAGAAAGTCTAAAGGGATGGTTTATCCACAAGCTGTTCAACAATTATCAGTTGTACTTTTCATTTATCTCCTCTCTCTTAAACCTGGAAAAGTTTGTTCTTGCTAGAAACTTAAATTCTGCAAATATTATATGCAAACAAATAGATAGTGATTTCACTGGTCAAAGTATGTTGGTTGATCTTGTTTTTTCACATGTCAGATTATAACAGTATGTGGGTATTTAAGCTATTGGTTTACATCCTAGACGACAGTTGCATATCGTGCCGGGTTATAATTTGACAACATGTCTTGAAGAAGTGTTCCTTACTATTTTGGTTATGGTGCACCTCGTATATGTGTGTGGTACCTTGCAAACGTGCTCAAGCTCCAAATGGATAATGCAGGATGTTATTTTACAGGTGACATCAAGCCTAGTTGATCTGTTTATCGTTTGGCGTTGGATTAAGCATGTGCACATTTGGATCATTAGTTTGCCACCAAGATGCAGAATTGTAGTGTTTTGCCATTTCTGAAATCAAATACATGGCCACAGAGAGTTATGGGTCTGCGGGTCATGACTCGTATATATATAAGCAAGTGTTCCAATGTTCTGTTATCTGAAGCACCATATCTGTTGCCTTCCTCAAAATGTATAAGTATACACTTTGTTACAGTTGTCAGTTCTACATGACTACATGTACCATATGACCGTCTAGTTGATTTTGCCTTTGATGAGTACACCTCCTACTTCCAAGTGATCATGCATGCCTTGTATTTGCCTTTGTTCTTGATGAATGACACTATGTAGTTTTGGATTGTTAGCAATTATTTTCAAGTGCCTGCTTGTACAAGCTTCCTGAACATTGAGTAAAGCCTCATTCTGTAGACATTGGGGACCTACTGGCATAGGTATAGATAAACTTAGTATCTTCTAATGTTTGTCAGCGGGTAGCCTCTTGTTTGATATTGTGGTCGTCCTCAAGATCATCTCATTATGTGAGTAGCGGAAGTAGTTTTCACTTTTTTAAGGCCTTCGAAGCTTCCAAATTGATGCATGGCTAATTGATCTTGTGCCATAGAGTATATTGACTAATGACTATGAATAAGCTTGCATGATCAAAGAATCTTTTGTTTACATTGAATTATATCTGTTGCATTCATGCATGATGCATCGACTCTAATCATGTTATTGCACTCAATATACCATCTGTTAATGGTTTTGATTGGTGTATGCTTTCAGTAACATGGTGATTGATTGCGTCAGTGATTATATGTATGATGTATGCATATTTTAAAATGGCTACATGTGTGGAGAAAAACTAGTGTTATACTCACCTTTAATTTTATTTATGTCAAAGCTACGTACTCTCTTCCTTTTAAATTAGCCTTTTAAATTGCAGAAATTGAACGTTTACACTGCATTTGCAATAATGGTAGTTTCGAAGTTCGAACTGCATTTATTTGAGTTGCGGGACTGTGGGTGACCAGGTTTTTAACTTCTCCAGAACCATGCTGTGCTGGGGGCTTTTGCATTGGGCATCTACCAGGTATTTCTGTTTGTCCAGTAGTCTATTGTGTGACTGTATTGAACTCTAGTTACCGTACGGTCTGAAGTTACTGTCGAACTTAATTGGCCTATTTTTTGCAAATTGCAAGTGTTAATCTGATTGCACATATATGTGGTCATACATGTATCTGTGGGTTTGATGCTCTGGTGGACTAAAATATATGCGGCAATATCCCGAATGCGACCAGAACAGGAGATGTTGTCAGGAGATGTTCTGGATATGCCACTGTGTGATGAAGATGCCAATATGGATGTCTGTAGCAGCTCAGAAGCTGGCGCAAGAGACCCACATGGTTCTGGGAAGTCCAAGACTTCGCGTGGATGCTAGCAAGACATGCCCTTTCTGGAATCAGAAGGAAGATGGATCACGTAGTAAATCTGATTTCCCTATCTCTTGATGCTTTGGCAGATACATTACTCGATCCATCCTTCACGCTTCAAGATCAAGTGCTAGTCAGATACTTAAATTACGGTTCCCTATCCGGCAGCATCCTAAACTCGAGAAGTGGCCAGCGATTCAACGGTAAACATGTTAAAGCAAAACAACGAAAATCGGAGCTCGATTTGCATTCCAGGAGGGAGACACGTGCATTTAGCTGTCAAGTTGCTGAATATATGTACTGTCAAGCTTTCAACTACGTAATGTGATGTGACTGGTACGTTAGTCTTAGGACGGTTCATTTGCCCGAAAGCTAATGCAGAAATCTCAAATTGAAGATCAAAATGGGTTGTTCGCACTCAGCCACTCACCCAAGTTCATTTTTTTTTTTTTGATCAAAGATACCTGTATTAATAGTTAAGGAAAGAGTACATCATACGTACGTACACAGGTACTTCATACAAGGATACGGACAGCTGTCCCACCACAAGTGCAAGCAAGCCCTTAAGAAAAACACAAATTACAATGAAGTCCCTGGACCTCCAGCACATCCAGGACGACGAGATCCACCAACTCCGGCCATCGCCATCGCCAGCAGAGCTCGCCTCCGCCACAAACCCGCCGCCAAGAAGGCCTCCATCGCACGAAGGCTTTGAAACGGACCGGTAAAGACACCCGCAGAGCAGGATGAGCAAGAGCTGACCGTGCTTCCGGCCGGGGCCGCGCCCCGAGAACCTTCCGGCGTGGACCACCGCTCGCCGACGACGACGGAAGCCGTCGCGGTACCCTCGAACAAGATCCATCCGCCCACCTTCCTGCAAGCCGCAGCCGCCCTCTCCTTGTCGCAAAAAGCCGGCTACTCCCTCTCCTCTTCGACAGATTCGAGGAAGCGCCAACACCAGACTCCAAAAGAGGAGCCCCACGACGGGGACCCCACCCCCACGAGCTCGCCGCCGGCGCCGGAGTGAAGCACCGGCGGGGCACGGCCAAGCTCGGAGGGACCTGCTCGGACATGAAGCCGTCGCCGCCGCAACCTCGCCGACGACCGCCGAAGACCTAACCCTAGATATAGGAAAACCTACACTAGTACCTAAACTACCACCAGCCGGCGGGAGGCCAGCGGTCTCCGCCACCTCGCGACGCCCCGGAGGGCATCGGAGGCGACGGAGACCACCGGATCCGCCGGCGGGGACGCGGACGCTCCCGGTCGCCTCTCTCAACTGTAGCTGGAGATAAGGTTTCGAGAGAGAACGAGTGAGAGCTACCCAAGTTCATTCGAAGAACTCCATTTTGCGACGGGCTTCGACATGAGCTACAAGACCCTCTCTTTGTTGCACATTGTCAGATCCATGACAGGCCAATGTTTTCCTCAACTAAATTGACCGATGCCTTTTGGACATAGAGCACCTCGTCCTAGCTAGATGACCTCCTTGATCCGATAATCAGCTGATGGGACATTGGGGTGGGTAATGAGAAGAGAAAGAAAGATGATCCTATGCCCGAAGTAGCTCGGTTGGACTCGTTCAGGCTCACGCTCGTAGAACAGTCATTAGTTTAATTTTCCTAAACTTTTGAACACCCCTCGATCGACAATCGAGTGTCAACGAATGAATAGACCATGCGACTATCGCTGATGGGCTCTCCAGTTGTCCCCAACATCCCCAGCAACATCCTCACCACTGAGTTCGCAGATGCTTCCCTTGCCACACTAACCCATCTAATTCAAGCACTCAAGCCCAACCTCAACCCACCACTGGTCTCTCATTGCCCACGACCGGCGACGCCATGCCCCTTCACCATTCCATCCACCGTTAATATTAGCTTCCTTCATCAGGCTGCTTCATCCCCCGCAACTTATATTTTAGGCTCAAAAGCTATGAAACCCCTCCAATATCCCCAAACCATGAAGCTTCGACGGATATGAACGTCAATTATATTTGACAGATTCCCTCATTTCCGTCGATTGTGATTAAGTAACATAATACCTCCATTTCAAAAAGTTGAACCTAGCAAGAAAGGAAAAAAAACATTTGAATAATGGATAATCAGAACTTGAGGCTCGAGTGGAGATGAGCCCGAAGTTTTGAACACCCACCCCCTTTAGAAAGTACAACCTTCTCAAAATAAAGGAATGACTATTTGTCGATCTAGTGTCAATGAAGGAAAGCTATTGATTTTCAATCGCACGACCAGCCTATCATCTTCAACCTCCAGACAGACTAATAGAGCTTGCGACTCTCCCTACCCCATCCCCTAGTTGTCCCCGACATCATCCTCGCCACTGGGTCCGCAAAGTGCTTCCCCTCGCCACACTGACCCATCTAAGTCGAGCACCCCATGCCCCAAATTCCGCCCACCACCGGTCTGTCATTGCTCACGGTCGGTGGTGCCATGTGGCCTCTCCATTCACCCGCCACCGGTTTCCTTGATCAGGCCATGCTTCCTTCCCCCACAACTTCTAGGCTCGGAGGCCATGAAACCCCTCAAAAAGAAGCTTCACTGTATATGAATGCTGACTGAGATGTTCATCATTTCCATCGACTGTGATCGAGTAAACCCATAATATCTTCATTTCAAATAACTGTAGTTTTAGCTATGCACTAGAAAAGAAAGAAATAAACATTAGTGTAGTGTGGAGCGTGGATGGGCCGGACCGCCGGACGTTCGGCCGCGAACCGCTTGCTTCCAAGTCCAAGCAAGTGTCGTGTGTCCCAGTACAACACCCATTTGCACCGAACCACCAAACTGTCCAAACCCTAAATCGAAATCCCCTTCCTCGCTTCCTCCATCGTCGGAGGCGGCGAGGATCCAGCGACGGCGATGCCAGTTCGCCGGATCCTACACCGCCCTGGAACCTCAGAGTCACCGCAGCAGCTGCTAGGCTTAACCGAGTATCTCCTGCGGGACATCTTCCTCCGGCTTGCCTCTCCTACCGACCTCGTCCGCGCCTCCGCCGCCTGCACCTCCTTCCGCCGCGTCATCGCCGACCCCGACTTCCTCCGCCGCTACCGCTCCATCCACCCGCCGCTCTTCCTCGGCTTCCTCGGATTCCTCGGCCACCAGCACCGTTTCCATCCGACCGTGGCGCCGGACCACAACGCTCCGGCCGGACGCGCTCTCGCGCGCGCCGCTGCCGGCTTCAGCTTCGACTACATCCCTCTCAACGGACGGCGTCCCTGGAAGATCTGCGACGTCCACGACGGCCGCATCCTCCTCGAGTCCGTGAATCATTACACCCTCTTCCCTGGACTCGCGGTGTGCGATCCCTTATCCTGGCAGTACGTGCACTTGCCTGCCATACCTGTTGATCTAGTCGCCTCCGTCCATGTCCAGGGACATAATCTCGAATCTTTTGATGCGGTCCTTGTCCTTTCCAGAGACCAAGAGGACACGGCATTCAAAGTGGTCGCCAGTCCATATTATCGTGAGCAAACGTTTGTGGCCTTCATCTTCTGTTCAGGTTCAGGGGTTTGGCGTGTTGGTGCACCTACCAATCGTGATGATCTAAGCTTACCATAGGGCGATACCTTGCTTGCCCCACATCATTATGCTTATGGCTGCTTCTACTGGCAATTGTATGGCAAGAACAAGCTGATAAAGTTAGACGTGAACAGTATGAAGTTTTCCTCCCTCCACCTCCCACCTGATCATGATATAAGGCTTGTTGTCATTGTGGAGGCAGGGGAAGGCTTGCTTGGGATGATTAGTCGAACTTATCAAAACAGTGGCCCCTTTTTGTATTACAACATTAGCCAAAATGGGGGTGAGAGATCGAATGAGTGGAAGATGGAAAAAACAATCCCAATGCCTAGGGTTTTTAACCTATTACAGTGTCTGTGCATCTGATGGACACATTTTCCTATTAGGTTGTCTAGAAGGAAATCTGGTATCTGAAGTGTGTTTCTCACTTGAGCTCAGTACTTTTAAGATTGAGATGGTTGGTCGGATGAAGGTCAATGTATTTTATCAGCCCTTTCCATATTTTGGGTTCCCGCCTTCCATATCTCCTAAAAGGCTATGAAGCGGTAATCATTTGTCATAATATTTGCTGATCTTTTGTGCTCTGCATATTCCTTTTTACGTCTTCCTTTGATTTGAGTGGCAGTACTGCTCATACTTTGTAAGGCGTGTATTGTTTTTCCACCTTTTATGTACAGCTGCTATTATTCACTACAACACAAACGCACTACAGCGGCGGACCATAACCCACTATAGCGGCGGTTACGCTGGTCCGCCGCTACGCAAGTGCCGCTACAAATCATGTTTGTAGAGGCGGCCCAGAAGAACCGCCGCTAAAGAAGCTTCTATAGCGGCGGCCTGAAACGGAAACCGCCGCTAGAAATATAATCTATAGCGGCGGACTCAATTACAATCCGCCGCTAAAGATGAATCTTTAGCGGCGGCTAGGAAAAAGTCCGCCGCTAGTAACAAATCTTTAGCGGCGGAGTGGAAGCTAGTCCGCCGCTAAAGACGGTTTTTAGCGGCGTACACATCATTTGTAACGGCGGCTAAAAAATGACCCGCCGCAACAAAAGATTTGAACAAAAAAATAAAAAATCTGAAAGTCGAATAACATGTACAGAATTCACATAAATAACAGATGACATGAAACATTGCACAATCTGATCAGTTAACATTCTCAACAAGTTCAACATTTATGTCATACATCTGATCACATCACCATGTCAACAAGTTCAACATCCAACACATAGACAACTACATCCACCAATTACATTGTCAAAGATACATTGTTTCAAATGAACTAGCCTAACAGTTGTTCCACCGGGGGTAGATCTTCATCGAGTTCATGAAGAGGGACTTTATCGTTCTCATCGGGTGGGTCATAAGGTTGCTTTGAGCCACACCAATAACAAAGTTGTAGGTGATTTTTGGCTAGCTCATCTGCACTATTGAAAAACTTACCTTCAGGCCAAATAACCTCTCTTAAAATGAACCGACTGATGTTAGCGACGATGGCATTGAGAGCATAGTCACTAAGAGGACCAGGTGTTGCTTGCTGCCTCTTCTGCTGCCTCTTCTGCCGCCTCTTTTGCTTCTGCAACACAAAATGGAGTTGTGTAAGACAAGGGTAAGACAAGTGTATAATTCCAATTTAAAAACAAAGACATAGAGTGTTGTATTATTTGCACATAATCATATATAAAGTCTTTGGCAATTTCTATATGTTCTACTAGTACAATGCCCGTGCTTTGCCACGGAACAACCATAAATTTAACATTGGCTAATGGCAGCAGTTAAACTCTAAATCAAGATAACATAAGCCACTAAATTTACTGAGCGATGTGTTTTGCCACATTGTTTTGCTTTTTTCTTAAGCTTGTCAATTTTCTTAGGGCATCAGTCAGACTTGGTTCATGACAAATACCATGTGCTTCAAAGTTGAGGAAAAGCAGTAAATTCAACAAGATGAATTCAGTAGTTTAACTTGATAAGTGAGCATGAATTGGCAATTTGTGACATGAATGGTGTGAAGAAAAATACACAAAATCTATATACATGTACAACCAGCATTGGAGCTCCAATTGTTAAGCAAAACAGGACCTAATTAGCTAATAGGTTCGGCGAAACTGAACTTCCTCGGAACCTACTAATCAGCTAATAGGTTCAATGAAATAATTGTAATTCTATTTGAATGAAGTAAGTCCAAATTGTCAGAACACAACCACATCATTTCAAAACTATATTCTTTATTAGTATCCATATCAAGACTTCGGCATTGCATTATTTTATTTTATTTTTTGGTTCCTTCTTCATGCTACAAACAGAACTGATTTATTCTGAATCTCCATGAATGACTGCAACCAGGAGACATATCAATTGCAGATAATACATACATTTGCGTAAAATCAATGTGGAAATCATAGACGTGGCTTCTCATCATAGCACCTAATATATCAATATTTTTCTTATATAAATTGTGAAGCAACATGAAATACTTACAATATCGTCCTTCTCCTTCTCAGATAGTTCGACGACGCGGTCCAAGTACTTTGAGGTACTTCTTGCAAACCAGCAAGTGTAGTATCCGCAAAGGACACTACCAGGCGGTTGCTTGTTGCACTGCAAATAGGCAAATACACGTCAGATTTAATACACGTCAGATGGATAAATGTATATATATGATACAAAGAGATGCATGCAATTTAGACAATAAAAGATTTGTTACCCATGGCCAGTTGTTACGAAAGAACATCTTCGTCTTCCGATTGGTGAAGCACGTTCCTCCATCCTTCACATAGTGTTTGTAAGCGCTGTTGCCAAACAAGTGTCGTTAGTAAATATTAGCGCCGATTAATTGAAAATATAATTTTATAGCTTCTTACCAGTTAAAGATGCTAACGATGTCCTTGTACCTATCTGGGTGGATGAAGGCACTATCCAGCACTATGGCCCAGCCAATTCTCGGGAATAGCAAGAAACAAATCCAATGGTCGCTACGACAAAGATTTGGCACGTTAGTACTTCATTTAGTATGGCCCTCTTGGGGAAAAGTATTGAAATAAACAATCAAGAGAAGAACTCACTTCAAGTTGTACGGGGCTATAATGGCTAACCTATCTTGCCACTTAACGAAACAATCAAGAATATACGACGCGACCTCACTCCTTTTTTCGTTTGTCAAATTCCGCTTGATCTGCTGTAGCTCTTGTGGAGTCTTATTCGCGTTCGCCATATTGTTGTCAACTTGTGGGTTGATTGTGCTTTGAGAAACCAAGGATGGGTTTAGGTAACCCACCTTCCACGGCTTTCCAGGTTGGTGATAATATTCGCGCTTTTGCTCAGTACTATTCAATCTACACACATAGCGGTTGTCATCAATTTTGTTGGACAGGAATAACGAATTCAAAAAAATGGTATTGATGGAGCCACTTACATGCACCAAAGGGTTATGAAGGTGACGTCGACCTTGTTGTGTCGGAACATGTCATAAAAATCATGGAAGAATAACACAAGTTCGAAAGGGTCGCAGTTGAAGACGTCCCGGGAAACTTTCAAAGAGACGTACGAGATTCCTTCTTTGGATGCCGCCATGTACCAGTCATGCAACTTGTTCATCTCCCACGGCAGGTCTTTCAACCTCTTAAATGGTAAAAGAGGCTTGCCGAGTTCAAATAGAGGAAAGTCGTCGTTGTGCAGATCCTCGTAGGACACTAGAATGCGGGGCTCGTTCTGTGCGACAACTTGTTGACCCTCTGCACCCACTTCATTAATTGGTGTCTTTTGGAGCACGTGTTGAGCCGTGGAGGATTGTATTCTTTCAACTTGCATGGACTTGTTGGAAGGTTGCGCTTCGGGTTCTTGGTTACCGTCCGCGGTACTCACGGGCGCCTTATCAAATGCAACGTCATCCGCTGTGTCAGCTTCTGCGATACTAGGCAGCGGCTTACCACTTGCAACCTCGCCCCCTTTGTCAGATTCGGAGCGATCTTGAACGGTGGGCACTCCATCCTCTTTGAGAGGGCTCCAGTCATCATCCAGACCGATTGTTTTGGTTCCGGAATCTGCCCCTGAAATAGGAGATGGATGCCCGCCATCGTTGTCGTTGGCCACAACAGTTTGGCTACCATGGTGTGAATCGTGGCCGGACGTCGGAGACATCCTTGGCATTGAGTTGCTGCACACAACATATTCTCGGTTCCACAAGATGAAACTGCCGAGAGAATCCTGGAGAGTTTCTACCTCATTGACAATTGGGAATTCGATATCGTAGTCCTCATGTCCAGGCACTATATCTGACACGCTTACCCTCACGCAGCCATCGGGAATAGGTTCGGTGTGTATGTTGTTACCAGGAAGTGCCATCCCTTTGGCGACTAGCAATCTCTTCCCCTTATGGCCATATGGGATGTACAGCTCACATGGAGTGCTCTCAGTGATCTTTTGAGCTGTGTTCCCTTGACCTTGTGTCCCCTGAACTTGTGTCGATGGGGTATTTCTTGCTGGCATGAGGGCCATGTCTCTCTCTAGATTTACTTCATGTGGTAGAGGGTGTTGGGGTGGAACGGTCATTTCGGGATTTTGAATTGCGAAGTCAACATATTGTGAAGCAAACTCATTGGTAGCTGTGTCCGCAATGCCCTTCCTGTAGAAGTGATGCTTCTTGTACAAGCCACCAGAGGAGGCATCGGAAGCATCCGAAAAACCATCTTTCCAGGTGCCCGATGACGTAAGACCTCGTATGCGGCCTCCGTGCTCGTCTTTTTGTAGAGCCTTGGTCAGCGTGTCCCTGTGATACCTTGGCTTAAAAAGACCTAGCTCCTTTGCCTTCTGGATGGGACCCTTTATGTTCTGCACGACCTCTCCCACTCCGGAGTTCTTACAAATAAGCTGCCCATCATCAGTTAGGTCCGAGCGAGCGTAACACCAGTACTTTGCACGGGGCTCTGTACCATCAGGAAATGGGGCAGGTATCCCCTGTTCTTCGAGCTTCTTTTCCTGTTCCTCCCATTTCGGTATCTTCGCCTGGTAACCGCCCGGTCCTAGGTGCACTGGGTACTTGTTCATCTTGTTCAGCTCTTGCATCTTGTGACTCAATTCAATAGCCTCTGGGGTGGTCTTCTGCTGAACAAAAAGAGTCCAGTCGTCTTGTGTGATTTTTCGCATGACCGAGGCAGGTGGGGTCAGTCCCTTCTTGACATAATCGCAGTTGAGCCTCTCCTTGTAATCGCGAAATATCTTGTTGAGCTCTTTCATTGTAGCCCATCTGGCTTTTGCCTCGAACTTAGCAGGGAATCGGATCCTCTTCTTCACCGATTTCCACATTTCCTCTTTACGGTCCTCGGGCGCTAAGCGCCAATCGAGCCAGGTGATTTTGCACAGATCCCTGCACACAACGCCACAACGGTTCTGCCATTTCGCGAATATACCCTTAGGGTGCGTTGGTCTACCATCAACAGGATTAATCTGCTGCACATCAAACGTGCCCTCTGCCTTATTTGCAGATCGTTGACCACGCTTGCGCTTCAATGAGATCAGTTTGGCGGGCACTGCTTCCTCCTCCTGCGTTAGGGGAGCATGGCCCTCCATATCTTCGGCGATCAACCGGCGAGCGCTTCGACGAGGATGCGTCTACATGGGAAAATGGATTTCGATCAAATTGAGATTTCAAATGATATCGAGAGGGCAATATAAATGAAGCTTTCACAGCATACCTCTGCATGAGGAACATAATCAATATCGAGGTCATCTTGAGTGGGTTTTGTTCGTGGCTGTCGAGGAGAAATCTCATTGTCTGCGTAGGGATCCTCGGAGGGGCCGCTATCGTTGTCTTCGACCTCGGGACCGGAGTCCTCATGTTCATCACCATCCATGTTGTCTTCACTGTACTGGATGATCTTGCTCGCAGACACTCCTGAGTCGGCCCCATCTTCCGCGGCAGTCTTCTTCTCCATTTGCTTTAGTTAAAGGACTGAAATTTTAATGTTGGATTGAGGCTGAGAACTGCTATGGGCCATCAGAGTTCTTTTTGCAAGAAGAGGAGTGAATGTATTTCGAATTTAGGAGAGGAAGGGGTGCGGGTTCCGAAATAACAGCCATCGAACATTCTATGGTTCAACACTCGGGTCGCATCAAAAATTGAATTACTAACTGCATGAACTGCCATCAGTGGTAACTAAACTTACTAGATGAATTTAGTAACTTAATTGAGTGGCACAAACTTACTAACTAAACATACAAGCATATATGGACAGCAAGCATATCAAAACAATAATATCCTAGACAATTACCATACTAGCATATGTGGACAGCAAGTATATAAAAAATTAGCATAGTAGCATATATGGACAGCAAGCATATAAAAAAATAATAGACTACAAAATTACCATACTAGCTCAAGTTAGTAACTTAATTTAGTAGCACAAAGTACTGACTTTACACACAAGCATATATGGACAGGAAGCATATAAAAACAATATTATCCTAGACAATTACTCCCTCCGTTCATCATTATAAGACGTTCTAGCCTCACCCAAAATTCTCAATTTATAAGACGTTCTCGGATTTCAACACACGCAGTGTGCCTGCCTCCTCTCTGCGTGTGCAAGTTTCTGTCGGTCTGCAGCACAGGTGAATAAAGAAAGAAGAAAAAGCAACGATGGAACTCAAGCCACAACACTTTCTGCGGTGGGGCATAGGCCACATGGGCACCGATCAGTCCTGCAATGGAATAAAAAATTGAAGAAACAGCAGCAGCAGAGTAGGTGCTGCAGAGGAGCTGGACGCACCAGGGCAGAGTAGTACGGAGAGGCGTTTCTAGGCGTTCCCCGAAAAGCGGTGGGCCCACACATATATTAATACATAGTAATGTGCAGTATAGCCAATGGGTAGAGAGATTACACAGTTTATGCTAAGCAGCTATACTTTGCAGACCACACACAATTTTTTATTCGTCAACTGGCCTCACAAATAAGCTGACCATGTGCTTCGGTTTTTTTAAACAAAGCACAGCTGAGAATAGGACAGAGGCAAAGCACATGGCCAAGCTCAACATCAGACGAAACAACTAATAAAAAAAGACGGCCGTAAAAGCGGCGCTCAACATCTGGCTTTTGCCTCGAACTTAGAAGAGGAGTGAATGTAAAACGAATTTAGGAGAGGAAGGGGTGCGGGTTCAGAAATAACAGCCATCGAACATTCTCTGGTTCAACACTCGGGTCGCATCAAAAATTGAATTACTAACTGCATTAACTGCCATCAGTGGTAACTAAACTTACTAGCTGAATTTAGTAACTTAATTGAGTGGCACAAACTTACTAACTAAACATACAAGCATATATGGACAGCAAGCATATAAAAACAATAATATCCTAGACAATTACCATACTAGCATGTGTGGACAGCAAGTATATAAAAAATTACTCCCTCCGTTTCTATTTTTGTGTCGTTCTAGCAAAAACGCACAAACCAAGGCAGAGCATGGTTCTGAAACGGGAGCAGAGCTGAAAGGGACAGCTGCTGTGCAGCTCGGAGCCAGAACCCGAAATCCTTGCTCTATTAAAATAGTTTGAATATTGTGGCAGCGGTTCATTGGAGGAGCACTGAGTGGAGCCCACGGAGAGAAAGTGCGTGGGCAGCAGCTGGCTGCTTATGCCATGTGCGTGGACAGAACGGGTCAGCAAGCATATTAAAAGCGGACAGCCCGTAAACATCAGACGCAAGCATATTAAGAACGGGTCAACATCAGACGAAACAACTAATAAAAAAGACGCCCGTAAAAGCGGCGCTTTCCAATGCTTAAGCGGACAGCCGCTTAAACTCAACGCTTAGTGAAAAGCGACGTGGCCGGTGACCGCGCAGCGCCGAGGCGCCGCTTTTTTAAACACTGATACTAGCATATATGGACATCAACTAAGTCAACTAAATAGAAATAAAACAGTAGCATTTATAAAATCTTAGAACAACCATAGGTCAGGAAGAGGGAGGGGGCAAGGGGTGTACTTCAGTGGTCGAGGAGGCGGCGAGGTCGACGGCGAGGCGGCAACGTCGTCGGGGGAAGGGGGGGTAGAGGTCGTCGAGGACGGCGACGTGGACGGCGAGGCGGCAACGTCGACTGGGGAGGGGGGGTACAGGTGTCGAGGCCGGCAGGGTCGACGGGGACGCGGCCACGTCGCCGGGGGATGGGGGGCTAGCGGCCGTCGAGGATGCCGAGGTCGACGAGGGGCCGGCGAGAAGGCGGCGGCGATGTCGTCGAGGACGGCGACGAGGTGGCTCCGACGGGACGGCGACGAGGATGCGGCGAGGTGGCTACGACGGGACGGCGACGAGGATGCGGCGGGGACGCGGCCTCCCGGCCGCGGATCTACAAGTGAGGTCCGAGGTCGCGGCGGCGAGGGCGTGGAGGTCCAAGAGGCCGGAGGGGATGCGGCGGGGACGCGACCTCGCGGCCGCGGATCTTGAAGGGCGGAGGCCTCCAGGACGGCAGTTGAGTGGCGGCGAAATCCGGCAGCCTGTCGGCGTGGTGAAGACGCGCCGGGGATTAGGGTTTAGGCTGTAGGCGCGGGTGGAATATGTAAAGAAAATAGTAGCGGCGGCTCGAAATGACGTCACGAAACCGCCGCTACAAATTGCAAAACAATAGCGGCGGACGTGACGTCACAATCCAAGCCGCCGCTACTGATAGATGGCCTCCGTCCACTGCCATGTGGTCCCGCAGGTAGACAGGGACACGGGCCCAGCAACACAGGCCCGCAGTTCCGGCTCGTACGGGGCCCACACGTCAGTGACTGCGTCTGGAGCAGCCTTGGTCGGTGGGAGCCGAGGGGTCGTCCCGAATCTTCGGCGGCGGGTCAAACCCTAGCCGCCGCTGCTATTTATAGCGGCGGATGGTAACTTCACCCGCCGCTACAAATCCTCCCCGCCCCCGCCGCCAGCCCTCTCGTCTCCTCTCTCTCTCTGGCCATTCATGCCGCGCCACCACCGCGGCCGCAACCGCCGACGCCGCCGTCGCCGTCCGCCGTCCCCATGGGCGCCATGGCAGCCGGCGGAGTCCGTCGGCTCGTGCATGTCCCCTTGGGCTGCTTGGCCGCCGGAGCCGGCACCTGAAGCCGTCCCGTGGCCGCCGGAGCAGGCCCCGTGGGCTCCTTGGCCGCCGGAGGCACCGGCGTGCCCGTGGGGTCCTTGGCCGCCGGAGCCGGAGCCACCCGCGTCCCCGTGGGCTCCTTGGCCGCCGGAGCCACCCGCGTCCCCGTGGGGTCCTTGGCCGCCGGAGCCGGAGCCACCCGCGTCCCCGTGGGCTCCTTGGCCGCCGGAGCCACCCGCGTCCCCGTGGGGTCCTTGGCCGGCGGAGCCGGAGCCGGAGGCGGTGCCCCCGGCGTCCCCGTGGGCTCCTTGGCCGCCGGAGCCGGAGATGGTGGCGCCGGAGATGGAGGCGGTGGCCCCCGCGTCCCCGTGGGCTCCATGGCCGCCGGAGCCGGAGCCGGAGGAGCCGGAGATGGAGGTGGAGGCGCCGGAGCCGGAGGAGCCGGAGATGGAGGTGGAGGCGCCGGAGCCGGACATGGAGGCATGAAGACCCCTCGGCCGGGATCTTGCTCACCAGAGCAGTGGTCAATGTGGTTTAAAGTTTTTAGTTTCTAGTCTGTCGTTTTTAGTTTAAAGTTTGTAATTACAGTTTCTAGTCAATGTAATTAAAATTTCTAGTCAATGTCGTTTTTAGTTTCAAGTTTGTAATTAAAGTTTCTAGTCAATGTAATTAAAGTTTCTAGTCAGTCTCGTTTTCAGTTGAAAGTTTGTAATTAAAGTTTTTAGTTTCTAGTCAATGTAATTATAGTTTCTCCTTTTATCTTTTATGGCTGCTAAGAGTATTTTTTTAGTAAAATACAATGACGATGATGCGCCAGGAGGTCTCTGAATTTTGCTGTAGTGTCGTGGATGGAGGAGGAGCAGCAGGGCGGAGACTGCAAGGTCGAAGGAATAGTTGCCTCATATGTCGCGCTCGGAAATTAATTATTTCCACTCAACATGTCACATGATATTTTTTTTTCCATTCTAGTAAAAAAAGTTGTGCAAAATGAATGATATTACAGTAAACACCTGAAAAAAAAGGAATTTTCAACAATAATAATACAGGTGTCACGATTAATTCAAGTGTCCATAAATATTACAAAAGTGGTAATAATATTAGGTAAACAAGGCAATAATGTGAAAAGTGGGCCCTCATAAAAATTACATGAAAATGTTACATAAAAATATTAACATTCATCCCTTCACTACTTTTCCGTCACAATCAGTGCGCATGTAAGGCATCATTGTTGAATATGAGAGTTTTGCTTCGACCAGTTTCAACTTATCCGGGTCGAGAAAAAATGGCACCTCATCGTACTGATTGTGGTCATTTTGATCTTCCACATTTTCTACACCCACGATTCTTTGTTTCCCAGGAACAACGACGCACTTGTTGTCATGAGCGGGGTCAGGTGCATACCACACTTGTTCCACCGACCGGGCTAGTATCCAAGGGTCATCTTTGTAACCTACATTGTTGAGCTCCACGATTTGTAACCCATAGGCGTCAGTAATAACACCAACTGGCTTGACCCACTTGCAACGAAAGATAGGGATCTGTAAATTTTCTCCGTAGTCTAGTTCCCATATTTCCTCAATGTACCCATAGTATGAAGTCAACGTGCCACCTGCGTCATAGGATTCCGTTCGAACACCAAAGTTCTGACACTTGCTTATTTTGTCCTTCTTTTGGGTGTGAAAGGTGAACCCATTGATGTCATATGCCTGAAAGGTCACGACACACATTGACGGGCGGCTAGCCAACCTTCGCAACATTTTCTCGTCGGGAGTATCACCATTTGGTAGCTCCAGATTGCTGAACCAACTGGTGAAGGAAATATTGTGTTCCTTCATTATCCATTCATCTGAGCATTCCTTGTTGTTGTTGCGAAGCTCATGGAGGTGTTTTTCAAAGTACGGCCCCACAATCTGTAGCTGTTGCAAGATGCTAAAATGTGCTTTCTCAACCTCTGTGTAATCACAAGCGAGTAATGATTTCCTACCAGCTGTGCCTTTCCCAGATAACCTTCCCTCATGACGATGCACTGGAAGTCCAATCGGCCTTTCGTCTTTAATGTAATCCAAGAGACACTCAATGATCTCCTCCGTCGTGTAGGCCTCAATCATCGAACCCTCTGGGTGAGAACGGGTCCTGACATATCGCTTCATAACGTACATGAACCGCTCGAAAGGAAACATGTGATGTAGGTACACGGGCCCAAGTGCGAATACCTGGTCAACTATATGAATCATGAAGTGTTCCATCGTATCAAAGAAGGATGGAGGGAAGCACATCTCAAGCATACACATTGTTTCCTTTATGTGGGTCCGTAGATTTGCCAACTCGTCATAACTGATCACCTTCTTCCCGATTGCATTGAAGAAGTAGCACAACCGCGTTATTGCCAACTTGACGTACTCAGATTTGATAGCTCGGATCGCGATAGCGAGGTACACCGAAAGCATTGTATGGCAGTCATGCGTGTTGTATCCACTTAGTTTCAACTCTTCCATGTTAACAATATTCTTCACATTCGATGAGTAACCGGTCGGGACTTTCATCCCGCTTAAGCAACTGCAGAACGCTTTTTTCTCCTCAAGTGTAAGGTTGTAGCTTGCAGGGGGCAGGAGGAACTTTCCATTTGGAAGTTGTTGGGGGTGTAGCTCCGGCCTTATTCCTAATTCTACTAGATCTCTACGTGCCCTGAGGCCGTCCTTTGTCTTGCCGGGTGTGTCGAGTAGTAGTCCGGTACCGCTATCACATACACCCTTCCCAACGTGCATCCAATCGATGGCATGAGGCACTTCTAATTCTTTCCAATAGTCGAGATATCTGAAGAATATCGATAACTTCTTAAACGGCACATCCTCCTTTTCAGCCGCTGACTTGTTTACCCGCTTCCCAAAAACAACCCTAATGTTTTTCACGATTTCAAACACAAGCTGACCAGTGTGACGTCGGGGTGCTCTATCATTCTCTACTTTACCATCAAATTGTCCAGTCATCCTGCGATACTTGTGGTTCTTCGGTAAGAATCGTCGATGTCGCATGTACACTAGCTTCCTTGAACATGGTAGATACGTATAGGAAGTATCGCCAACACAGACTACACAAGCCGCCTTGCCTTTTACCTGTCCTGAAAGCGTTCTTAGAGCCGGACAATCATTTATTGTGACAAAAATGATGGCTTTCAATGTGAAGTATTCCCTCTTATACTCGTCCCACATGCGTACCCCTTCCAACCATAATTTCTGCATGTCTTCCATCAAGGGTTCCAGAAACACATCTATATCGTTACCAGGTTGCTTAGGCCCAGATATAAGACATGTCAACAATATGTACTTGCGTTTATGGCACAACCAGGGAGGGATGTTGTACATTGACATGAGCACTGGCCAAGTGCTGTGGGGGTTCCTCATTTCGCCGAAAGGATTCATTCCATCTGTACTCAACGCGAACCTTATATTCCTTGCTTCATCGGCAAATTCTTTATGTGCGGCATTGAACTTTTTCCACTGACTTGCATCGGCAGGATGACGAATCTTGTCATCCCCCTTACGTGTGGCGTGCCAAGTCATCAATTCAGCATCTCTCGGGTTTGCGAAAATACGCCTCAGACGATCGACCACAGGTAGGTACCACATAACAAGAGCCGGAATCTTCCTGTCATCATCAGCATCGAGGACCTTAGTCCTCTTCCTCTTCCGTCCCGCTTGCTTCTTCTTTGTATTCTTCTTCCTACGAACGGCAGTGTCATTGTTGTCGTCATCGTAGTCATCATGCCTCTTGTAACGGCTGCGATTGCACGTCGGGCATCTCACAGCATTTTCGTACTCTTTACGATACAAAATGCAATGATTCGGACAAGCGTGGATTTTTTGCACGCCCAATGATAGCGGGGATATCAGCTTCTTTGCTAGGTAGGTTGTCCTGGGAAGCGAATTTGCCTTCGGCAACATATCTCCAAACAGTTGCAACGCTTCTGTGAAACTAACATCGGACCAACCGTGCTTTGCCTTCAGTTTCATGAGCTCGAGGACACTACGCAACACAGTAAACTGCTTTTCACATCCCTTTGATTCCTCGTAAAGAAGGTCCTTCGATGCTTTCTCTAGTGTCTCAAAGTTGTCAAGTCCTTTTGCTGTCCCAGCCAGTAACACTTGAGGTTCGACATGACGCAGCATTTCCTCGACATCAAAATCGTTACCGTTGTCATGACCATCGTCTTCCCCTCCTGCCTCCACTCCGTACCCACTGACGTCAATCCCCGGTGACAATCCATCCACCTCAATCGGCTCCTCCACTTCAACGTAATCCGTATCTGACGGCTCATCCATTTCACCATGTTTCGTCCATGTCGTATAATCCGGCATGAACCCTCTCTTAATCACGTGAGAATTGATCACAGATGTATCCGTCCAAAGCCTCTGATTCTTGCAGTCAATGCATGGACAATATATATCAGCCGTCCCTTCGCGCTTAGCATGTTGTTTGGCAGCTTCGATGAATGTTGAGAGATGAAGGAGAAAAACACTCGCCGGTCTTGGCACGTTGTACATCCAACTTCGTTCCATCTCGCAGCTTTCATTTTACAGTTGAATTTATTAATTAAAAAGGAGATAATCGGGAAAATATTAACATATATATCAAATTTGCATATAACATAAAAATGACAATAACAATATATAGCTAGATCTAATTAACATATATATCAATTAACATATAACCCTCTACCTTGTTTTAATTGAGGTTGTGCTACACTGTTACTAAACAAAAAAAAAAAGAATCCCTCTGCTCCAGCTCGTAAAACCAAACGAATATTCATTCAACATCAGATGGACAAAACAAAATATTCGGACCAAATCCAAACCAATAAGCAATAAAGAACAAAGCACAAATTAAGAATTTAAGATTCATATGTATAAGGTGGACAACTAATTTAGTTAACCAAATGTAAAGCAACTATACACAGAACTGCAAAGCTTTTCTTGAAGTATCTCTTCCTTCACAACCTCCTTTTTCTTTTTTCTTTCTCTTGCTAAAAAAGAAAAGAGTGGCACCTCAACAGGTCCATGCACTGCAAATGAATAATCTTGTCGAGGTATATTATTTTGTTGGAAGAAGTGAGTTATCATATTTGAGAAATAAATAACCTAATGTCCATCGTCTTAACTGCAACGATTTTGTAGCATGGCGACATACCATTTCTGATCTAGGAGCAGTAACTTATATAAAATCTACAAACTCATGGCACCAAGATAAGCAGGATAGAGTACCTGCTGTTTGTACCGAAATGTCATTCACCACCTCTCTCCCTCTCCCTAATTGAAGCATGCAAACTCTAGTTAAACAGCCGGCCGAACGTGATTAACAAATTGACTCAAACTTGAAAGTAAAGCAAAGACACGTGGAAGACAATCCTAAACTACAATCCCAATCCACAAATACACCTCAAACCGAAAGAAATGTGGACGAATTTCATGAAACCCGCCAAAATTGCAATCTCAAAATTAAGCTACATTTTACAACGAAATGCGAAATAAACACATGAAATCACTTGGGTTTACCTGGATCTACAATCTCATCCGAAAAAAACGAATTCAAAACCTCCCCCCCTCGTTTTGGTGGAAATTTCGCAAAATGCGGGCCGCCACAGTCCGAGCGAGGCAGTGAGCAGCCCGAGGGCATTATATACTCCCTCGCTTATTAGCGGCGGTCCGTTACGAAAAACCGCCGCTACAAAGAGTTTTTAGCGGCGTTCCGTTACGAAAAACCGCCGCTACAAAGTATTTTTAGCGGCGGCTCACATGTAAGCCGCCGCTAAAAATCTTTTTAGCGGCGGTTTGTAATTGAGCCGCCGCTACAAATGCTTAAAAATATTTTTTTTATAATTGTGCAGTGGCAAAGCCACTTGCACTTTACATTTTAATAGCGGAGGAAGAAGCCAACTTGCACAACTACTAACTAACTAACTAATCAACCATCCAAACATAGGGACAACGACAAGTTAACATAACCTAAACAATACTAATGGTCAGCGCGCGGTGGGACAACGGCCTTGCTCCCAAAATGTCCACCAAATCGCGCGGGAGTTAAATAGGACCTAACTAACTAAGCAAATGGTCGGCGCGCGAAGGCACAACCGTCTCCCTCCAAAATGGCCACCATGTCGCGCGCGGTCGTCGGCGGCTTCTTCCTCCATGTCGCGCGGTCGTCGCCGCGCGCACCTAATCCCAACCCTGGTTGCGAGCAAGGTGGTGGTGGAGGTTGGCCCCAACCTCGTGCACGTCCTCGCCGCTGCGCATCTGCAGAACGTGCACCATCATCGCCGCCAAGGTGTCGGTCTCGACGCCGGCGCAAATGGGGCAAATGTACCTCACCTTGCCGCCGGGGTCACCGCGGACACGCACGCGAAGGGCGGCCAGGTCAGTGGGCGGACGGTCGAAGACGAAGGCTCCGCCGTCGCCGCCGTTGCGGGAGCGCGGCGCGCGTCCCTCGTTGCAGAATCCGCCGCCGGCGCCGTTGGAGGAGCGCGGCGCGCGTCCGTCGTTGGCGGATCCGCCGGCGGCCCGACAAGGAGACACCGGAAGGCGGTTGCGCTCCCCCACGGGGCCGTTGCCCGTGGCGTCGACCTTGGCGCATCGGCGGCGGGACTCCATGGCCGGATCTAGCGGCGGCGGCGGCGGCGAGCAGGTGGAGCGCGCGCGTGGGATCTAGCTAGAGGTGACGGCGGCGCGCGGCGAGCTGGTGGAGAGGAGAGTGGATAAGCTCCTCCACGCCCGCGCCGCCTGTCTTATAGCGCGAGGCGAGTCCGGAAGGTTCTCCGCCTGTTCGCTCGTGACGAGTAAGACAAGCCGCGGCGCTGTTCCCGGTCAACGACCAGTTTCTAGCGGCGGACGGGTAGCCGAGCGCCACTACAAAAGAGTTTGTAGCGGCGCACCGAGACTGAGGCCGCCGCTAAAAAACACTTTGTAGTGGCGGTTTGAAACTGAAACCGCTGCTACAAACCTCCTTATTTATAGCGGCGGTCTAAACTTCGTCCGCCGCAAGAAAATATTTTGTAGCGGCGGTTTTAGTTACAATCCGCCGCTGCAAATTGTTTGCAGCGGCGGTTCTGCACGACAGTGACCCCCGATCCAAAACAGCGGCGGCCAGAAACGAAAACCGCCGCTACGTGTTTTCCTGGTCCGCCGCTGTAGTGCGTTTGTGCTGTAGTGATTGGTGCATCTCTATCTCTGGAACTTGTGGTCATGTCACATGTCTAATATTGGACAAATTTGTTAATGTTGTAACTTCTAGGTTGTTTGTTTACCAAGGTGTTTGCACAGATCAGTTTTTTCCATCAAGATGAAAAGTTGCATATAATTTCAGTTTGTATATTTTGATCAGCATATTTTGAAGAAGAGCTATATCCTTAGCCTAGTCTTGAAAGTTCTATTGGACTAGAAATATTGTAGGGTGGTGGCAGGATGTTGGTAACTCAGGGACAGTGGCAGCCTAGCAGGATTGGAGCATGGAAGAAGAGGTCATATGGTTTCTCGATTGTAAGGGCAGTGCGATCACAAACAGCTTGCCCTCGTTAGTAGTGTTGCTTCTGAAGCATATCTCATTGGATCCCTTAGGGCAAGAGCAATGTATAATGTCCAACCGGTCAATATGAGTGGGATCCGGTTGAAGTGGGCTTTAGTTGTTGCAACGCCCACAATCCAAAGGCCCGGTTTACAGTGAACGTGGGACCCACTGGAAAATAAAAAAAACCCATCCTGCGTTGTTGTTGCAACGCCCACAATCCAAAGGATTGGATGGCGGGTCCCGTCCTGCGTCCTGCCCCCGAGCTCTTGGCGATGGCGGGTGCCTACTCCATGGCCTTCTCACGGGCAGATCTGCAGGCGAGGCGAGTCGTTCGTCCTTCCGGTGGCGCGAGCGAAACGGTCTCGCAGAGAGAAAGGGGAAAGGCAGAGAGGTGAGTGAGGGAAATTATTATTTTATTCATAAGGGCGGTCCATATACGTAAGGGCGACTTTACTCATAAATGCTATATGGATCGGTTTCACAGTGTATAAAGATAGCTATAGACTGCTCATTTATCGTATAAGGACTGCTTTTGTTGCCCATTGTGGTTGCTCTTACTCCTCGTGTTTATAAGTTGAATTTAATGCCTAGATGCCATAGGTGTTAGGTATCACCTTGTTCCATGCCTATCATTTTTGGAAACTTTGCTGAAGCTATATTGGCATATAATATGTTATAGATGTATGGTTTGAACTTTGTCGGGTTTTGATTTTTATGGGAAGATCCTTTAGTCCAATGATCATGTTAGGAGTCTTTTTATTTTAGCTTTTCTCGGACAGCTTAGCAGCATACGTACTGGCCTTATAAATAGCTGTGTGCGTTATTAGCCTTCCTATTATCCGCCTTGTATATGTCACCTGCTTGCCAGCGTGCTTATGCTAGTTCCATGAACCTTAAGCATTGATCAAAACGCCATTCTTCTTAAACCCCTTGTTTTGTTCTACGTATATGTTTCTCATTTTTAGTTGTGTTAATTGAACAGAATTTGATTGATGTGTCATTGTCGTTGATATTTAAGACCATAAAAACGGTGTAATGCAAAATTTTCAGTGACGATGATTGACGAATTCTAGTTTTTTTAAAAAAAAATGTGGTGATTTCTCTAGTTTTCTTAGATTATTTGTTTATTACACAAAGTTTTGAGGAAATATAACCTCCTGGTCTAGGATTTTCCTTTGGCAACGTATCCTATGAGAACCAGATTCGTGTGAGAACTATGAGAACTCCAATCTGGGCCACATGATTTTGATCCAATGGGGCGCATGAATTCAGGTGGGAGGGGAGATTTACAAAATCACCGCCCACTTAATCATACTTTTGCAAATTCCCCCTCCCACCTCTCCCTATGCGCCCCCCTTCGATCAAGATCATGTGGCCCAGATTAGAGTTCTCATAGTTCTCACACCTGATACATTGCCTTTTCCTTTACCCTTGTATCTTTAACAATATTTTCTTTCCATAAGAGCATACAGGCTGAATAGAAGTAAATTTTACCATAACCCAAACACCGTTTGGGATCATCAAAATGCTGGCGCATTGAATTTGTGCCATAAGCATGCTTTTGAGATAAGCATGGCTGAAGAGACCTTTGATTGGTTGGGCTTCCGTCTGTTGCTTCTTATGCATGTGCCTAAATAATGTTCTTGTTCTCAGTCTAGCTCCTTTCCATGGTTCTGTTGTGATTTTAGGATTTAACAAGCAATCCATCACTTGGAACTACAGTAGAGATTACTATATGATCCACTGATAATTGGCAATTTCATGTTTACTCACATTATTGCATTTCTTGAGATAACTAAACAAGACAAGCATATTAACTAGATACACCAAAGAATTTGTGATTATATTCCATCATTCCAATGTCATTTCTTGATCTGACTGCTTCATCCTTTGTGGGGTTTTCTCCCTGGATAAAGGTTATATGTCAGGTTAAGTTAATATAGGTTGTATAAATAAAAACTACAACATTAGGCCCCCTTTGGAACGTAGGAATCATGTACGATGCCTATGAAATTGCTGCATTCCGAAGGAGGCCTAATAGAGATAAAACTACAGAGAAATTGGAGAGAGCTGCTTGCTGCATAAGCAGATGTATTGGAGCGACATCATTCTACTTGTTGTCTTTTATAACTGTAAATCAATTATGTATGTATATCTTAGTACATTAATGCCTACTGCAATAACCTGCTAAATTTCTTGCAAAAAATAGTACTGATATGCACCTTTAGTTTGATTCTCTACTTTTCGTGTTATGCCTTGTAATTGGAAGTGTGGAATGTAAAAGTTCATTCTTTTATGCAGCGGGGTTTCCGATGCTCGGAGTCTCGGACTACATCAAGCTGCAGGATAAATTCATTCCAAGCTGCAGGATAAATTCACTTCCAAGCTGTTCAGGACTTCTACTGTGCGATGTTGGTGATGTGGTGGAGCTAGATGATGACCCTGACTTTTGTGTTGGACATGTGTTATTGTGACTGTTGTCATGTAGTCTACTGATAATATAATTTGTCGAACTATTGTTATCGTTGGCCTGGTATGCTGGTAGTCATAGAACGTTGGTTCTATATATTTCTAGTTGCTGCTCTGAAACAGTATGTAAGATGTAACAAAGGGATCTTCCCGTTTATCGAGGGTCAAGTGATAAGGCCTCTGGACAAATTCTGGAAATGGTCCGCTTGCTTATGCATGAGCGGTAAGCAGCCATGGACGCATCAACAGATCCTGTTTCATTCACAACTATATACTTCACTGCATTATAATTTTCTTTTTAAATTGTTAATCTGATCCATAAATTTGTTTGTTGTTTCTTACTTCACAGTTGTGGTATCGTTAACCTGTTGTCTTCCCTTTTCATTGTCATAAGTGAAGGAATGGTACTTAATATATTAGTCTTTGTTGAATCCCAATTTGACCTTGAAGTAAAAAGATTATGACTTCGAAAATTTTAGTTACAACTCTTGATTCCAATTCTAACTGCAGCGTGAGGGATTGCCTGCAGCTGGATGAGGTGCTGTTGTACCTGCTGTACCACACCATGATTAAAGTAAATAAGATGAAATGAGCTCTCGAAAACGATCTGCTCGTAGGAAAAGTACACTGAGCTAAGAGGAGTTGCAGGATTTACGGCTTCTTACCTTACTGGCTGTACTTTCTTTGATGCTCTTGAGATTTTTGGTGTGGTGGCAGCTTTGGAATCAGTGTGTAGGAGAGGGTTTCTAACTTTACATAGGTCCATTATGGTGCGTTGATATTTCACAAATTGTTCTAATATTACATTAGTGCTTTGTCCTCTGTTACTATCATGTTTTTTTCATGTTGCAATGTCGACCATATGCCACCTTTTACCGATATCAAAGTGTGTTAGATCACTGATTCACCCAAATCAATGTATGCCTAATAATTGCTTTGTCTGCTATGGAAATCTTGTCTTATTTTGAATTTATTGGTCCTACTTTTATCCAAATTTGACCATGAGGTGAAAAATTGTGACTCCAGAAATTTCAGTTATAACCCTCGGTCCCAATTCTATCTGCAGCATAATGTTTCAACACAGCTGGATGAGGTGCTTTTGTACCTGCTACACCACTCTGTGATTGAAACATTATGCTGCAGATAGAATTGATAGGGTGTCAATGAAACCTTTCTAGTACGACAGCTTCTGATTCAGTGCTTCCTGCACATAAGATCGTTTCTGGTTCCAGGACAGTGTCTGTTTAAAATCTTGATTGACAGGGTGTCAATGAAACCTTTTGATCTGTGATTTTGTTGTCAGCTAGCATATAATATGTTGTTTTACAGATAGCAAGCTCATCGGTGATCCCTTAATTTTAGAAATGTGAACTTGCTGTGTATTTATTATTGTTTTTATTATGATTGTTTCAGGTAATAGGTCTCTTGTGAAAATCATGGGCTGGATCCACGCTTTTGTTTGAGATCAACCAACAGGAATGGAGGCGTGGAAGCCATTTGAGTTGGGAGCATTGGTCATCGAGCTATATAAACTAAGAAGCTTACTGATGGCTTTCAGGCAGGCATATAGGCATAGCACTAAATGATTCCAGATGAAAATGTATTTTTTTCTTTTCTATCAGTGTCCTTTTTAATGTTGTTCAGTACCACTACATTCGTGCTTGTTTTGTATCTTGATGTCTTGTACAATCAAGATAGAAGTTTTTTCACTGTAATTTAGACGGTGACTTTTGAAGCACCTGTAAATGCAGAAGCAACCTTGTTTCTCAACCTTGTACTTTGTACTTAAGAGTAGTAAACAGCATCAGGTTCCTTTTTGTGACTAAGGATCTAAGCTTACTATTTGACCTGTCCAGATGTGGCAATTTATTAATTTGGCAGATCAAAGATTCTGGTAAACCACATGCAAGCTTCTATTAAATACAATATTCTTGTAAATCACCATTATCAGATTTACAACTTGTTCTGAAGCAAAACAATTTTGGTTATGGAGAGTAATGATGCCTTTGTAATAAGCTATTAAGGGTTGCGTTTTTTAAGCATGTATATTAGTCCAATGTCTAGCATCTATATCCTTTACATGATTTTGTGAAACTACCTCTGGATATGTGATTCAACGAACTGCCTGCGCAAAATAATCCCCTATTAATGTGTATGTGAATTGAACACATTGCAGTGTAATAATTCTTGATATTCGATTTGTATTCCTCCAGTATGTCAATTGTGCCCAGATTTCTCATAATCTGATCTTTGATAAGCTTGTTGCACTTTTCAGTTGGCAACATACGTCAGTCACCGCTACCTTTATCTTGCATACATAAGCATGCAGCGACTATTGTTTTTAAAAATTATGACGGTGTTTTGGTAAATGCTTAGGCATTGTGGTGAATTGTGGATATCAGAGTTGTAAAATAGTTGTGCCAGACTGCCAAGTGCTTATCACCTAGCACTGAATGTTGCACATATGACGTGAACGAATTCATTGGAAACGTAAGTGGCACAATAGATAAAACTGATATACAGCCAAAATCAGGAAACGTAAGTGGTAGTCCAGAACAAAGAATCTGTTCTGAAGATATCTGCAACTCATCAGCTGCTGCAGGAGGAAACGTAAGTGGTAGGCTGCTGTAGGAGCAGATCTGAGTGTTTTGGAGGCCATCGTTGACGATTCGTGCCTGATTCTCTATGTTCAGCCATCAAAGACTCGCCTCCTCCATTAGCAGGAACCAATCCGACGGAAATCACATCATTTGCGTGAAACGAAGGACTCATTTCCAATCACGAAATCAATCAACAGAGGAGCCATGGACGACCAGCGCTTGTGTGAGCCAGGGATCATGGCTGCCTCCACGGCTGCTCGGCAAATCCAGTCTGAAGGCTATCCATTTCTCAGGGACATATGCGGATACATCGCCGCGTCCGTCAGAGCGGGGGGTAACGGCCAATCAAGGAGGCACATGGTTGCACGGTGGTCAGAATTTGCTGGCCCGCCCGTTTTCCTACACCCTGGTTGCATATGACGACGAGGCATCGACGCGGATCGCCATGGCTGAGTTTGTGTCGAGGTTGATGGGGTGGTTTCTGGGGAGCAGAGCGGGATCGGCCTCTAATTCGTGGGGACATCGGCTCAGCGAGTCAACTCGTTCGGAGAGAGTAGCGTGCGGGCGCACACGGGTGCGGGAAGCGGGCGCGCAGGGCGTCCTGGTCGGGCTGGACCGAGCGACCCGGCTACAGAATTAGGAATTCTGTAGCTACCTACATATTCAGGGTGTTCGGCTGGAGGAAATTCCTCCGGCTGCTGCTGCTGCTGCTGCTGCTGCTACAGTCTATTTGTCTGCTACAGTGCGCGAATCTTTCGTTACAGTGTTTCCTCTTATAAAAAACTGCAACTGCAACTATAACTATAACTGCATCCTTCAACCGAACACCCTCGTTATACCTGGCTACAGAATAGCCAATTCTGTAGCCGGACCCAACGACCGAGCCAGGCTGACTACCCCCGCGCGACCTCTTTCTGCTCGGCTCCGCCCGGCCCACCACCCCACGTGCTGAATCTAAACCGTACCCATTCTTGCAACCGGCCAACGGCAGAAGAAAAATTCCCGATCCCAATCGCTTGCTTTCGCCGCCGGCGACAACGACCTCATCGAGCATGCTCAAGGATGCACAGCCGGAGTCAATCAATCGCCATCAATCGCTGCCGTGCCGGAGATAGTGCCCATCCCCCGCTTCTACGGCATCGGATGGGGGGATCGGACCTGATGGGAAGGGATTGTTGGCGGCCGATTTCCCTCGATAAATCGATGGCGGTACCATGACTCGTGGAATGGATCCGCCATATCAATTGGATCCCCAGGTTAGCATCCGCGCATTAGCCCTCTGATTCCCGATTCGGTTGGTTTTGGGTCAAGTGGAATTAGTTAATGTATATTATTTGAGCTCCATCTGATGTAAGCTAGGTGATTAGCCGTTTCCAATTTTTTGTGGCGGCGGCGGCTACTGATTAGCAGCAAGCAAGATTGATCACCATCAGCGTCAGCCACAGATTTTGGCATGCCGCACAATGCTTTTGCTGTGGTTCATATTCCTATTTTTTTTCTTTGATCCGTTTCTCTGATTGATTGCCCACCAATTTCCCCAATCGATGCAGACTGCCTATTTGAGGATCTACCAGGATGTGATTTTCATCTGTACGAAAGTTGGTAATACTGGTATGCCTCTTTCTGTCACAATTATATGACAAGACCAATCCTGCATTTTAATTTGTTTCTTGACATATGCTCATCTGAAGAAGAGATTTCGGAAATCAGTGGCATCTGCAGCCTGCAAGCACCTTTTGTCATGCTTATCAGATGAAGGTAGCATCACGGTTTTGTTTTTATTTTCTAACAACTTATCCACGAGATCCAGTTCTTCTGACGAAATTGTTAGTGGTCTTCAGACTTGAAATGACTGTATTATGATTGTTCACTATTATTGGTAGACTGTTTTGGGTGATAAGGCCTCTTGTGTAGATTATGGTTGCCTTCAATCTTTTTCAGAAATCCCTAGGAGTTTAAGTAGATGAATGAATACATATACTTGTTTTTTTAACCAACAAATACATATTACAATTACACCAACGAGCTGTTGCAATGGCAATATATTCTTACTGGGGGATCTTGAGCTAATTCTAACCTTGTTCCCTTGTTACCATCTTCATAAATTGCAAGTGGCATCATGTTGTTCTCATGTATATTTTTTGGTTGAATTGTTTGCCACCGGTATATTTGCTTTTGGATATCCATGGTAACAATACATATATATATGCTGTATTAAAATGTTTTGAATATGAGTGAGGTATTGAGCAGCAATATAGTTTGTCTTCAATTATACATGGTGGCCAAATTGTTGAGGAAGCGAGACAGAAAATTTCTGCATCTTTCTCAGTCAATAAAAACCGTTGATATATGATTTTGTTTTCAGTTAGCATATGTGTTGTTTCCATTTACAGATAGCCAGCTCATAGTGATTCATTTGTTTTAGAAATGTGAAATGACTATTGTTTCAGTTTTGAAAATAATGAGCTGGTTTAATGCTCTTATTGGAGAGCAACCAATAGGCATGGACGCATGGCAGATATTTGGGTTGGAGTACTTGTCATCAAGCTGCCACTGAACTAAGATGATGCTTACTGATGGCCTTGAGGTAGGCATATAGGCAGATGTAAATATATTTTATCTTCTTTCAGTCAGTGTGCTATGTTTTCTATTGTTCGGCTAGCACTACATTCATGTTCCTTTTAAGATGTCTATTTTTGATTGAAATCCTTAGGAGTTTAAATAGATGAATGAATTCATATAACATTTTTTTTAACCAACAAATACGTATTACAATTTTCCCAACAATCTGTTGTATTGGCAATATGTTCTTGTTGGGAGATATGGAGCTAATTTCCCGTGTTCCCGTGTGCCATATGCCTAATTAACAGTTTTTTCCACTGCATTCTTGCTGAATGATCATGTTGTTCTCATGTATATTTTTGGTTTGAATTGTTCACCACTTGTATATTTGCTTTTGGCAATCTATTGTAACAGTATCAAAAACTTTTGCATATGAATGAGCTGTTGAGCAGTAATATAGGTTGTCTGCAATTATATACGGTGGCCAAACTGTTCAGGCTGTGTCTCAGAAGTTTAGATGTGATAATTGTAAATAAAATCCTTGCAGCTCTGCTTCTGAATCGATGTCTAGGTGATAGTTATGGGTCCAGGATGGTGTGTTTTCTGAATCTTGACAAATACGGTGTCAATGAAACCATTGTTCTATGATTTTGTTTTCAATTAGCATATAAATATGTTGTTTCCATCTACAAATAGCCAGCTCACTGGTGATTCATTAATTTAGAAATGTTAAATGACTATTATTTATTATTGTTTATATTATGATTGTTTCAGGTGACCAGGTCTCCTGAGCGACCAACCCGCATGGATGCATGGCAGCCATTTGAGTTGGGTACTGGTCATCGACCTGCCTCTGCAATATGTTCTTTTCTATATTGATGTCTGATTGTCTGTATATACATGACTTGTCAAACAGCCGCCATGTGGGATTACAATGATAACATTTTTTTGGGTGCTTGTCTTTATTCATTTTATTTGAGAGGTTTGCATCTCACATGTTTATTAGAGGCAACTAGTTTGGAAAAAAGTGAAATGTGTCAGGTTGAGTTGTACATTCGCGGCTGTAATGCCTATTGTATCTTCTAAATATTAGAAGCTCCAGTAAATACAGCCACCCGGCACTTTTAGTTTACGTGATAATTTTCACCCTTGTAGTGCTCAAGAGAAATGAACAGACGAGGTTCTTTTCTTGTGAGTAAGCTTCTATTTGAATTGTCCAGATGTTAATTTTTGCAGCACCAGCTTCATGGCACTTTCCTGCACAACTGATAAATCCCAACAATTATCAGTCAAGATAAATAAGGAAATGAACTCAACCGGAAACTGAAAATAAATTAATTTACAGCACCTGACGCAAACCCAACGAGAAAACCAATAGGAATTGTCCACCTCGAAAAAGAAACCAGCCCCCAAAAACTACATCAGAAAAATGGCTGCGTAGTTGTGTCGAATTAATCAGCCATGGACCCAAGCAGCTGAGCTTTTGGCGGGGTCTTCCACTCGTTGGACAAGGACAGACGGACAGCAGCGATAAACGAGTGACCCGACACGGCATGGTGGGGAAAAAAGCCGGTTCGGCTCGGGCCACGGGGACTGGCCGGAGCGGGAGCCGGTACGGGGTCGCGCGGGGCTCCTTCAGACAGATGCGGGGTCGGCTGACGCAGTTCGCGACCTGGCTCCAGAATAAGAAATTATAACAGGATCCGATATCACTATTTATGGGGCTTCGCGGATATTTATCACACACGGATCTCCTACACACAGGGGAATTTAATATTCAGACCGGAGATTTGACACTATTTAAATTCCTGTCACTATTTAAATTCAAGGTACTATTCAAATTTGGGTTACTATTCATAGCACTGCTACAGTGGCAGCCCACTCTCTCCAACTAGTGCTCTATGCACTTGTGTTGATGGTGGTAGGGTATGCCACTAGCAATTCTTTCTCGTGGGAGAACTTCTTCGATAAAATGCTCTTTGTTATTAACAGGATCTTAATTTTGGTTGGCGAGGCCAGGCAGATAGCCAGAAGGTATAGCCTATCAGATGCGAAAATCCTACTCAGTACTGACCATACTTCTCGCTAGTTTGCTTCAGGAGCGGCTAAGCTTTCCCCTGAATAATCCTAATCATGCGCATACGAGGCCGGTTCCTATCGTCTCCCCAGGCAGTTCCACTCGAAAGAAACACTTCTCTGCGGACACAGGGGTCTCTCTGCCACTCTCAGGGCCAGACCAAACATCGCATGGAAGGCTTCTCCTATAAGGTCCCTAGCATAGAGACTCACCCGTGCGAGCATGACTAAGAGCACTGTAAGCTTCATGACCATTGGAGTTTGGAAACCCCAAAGGTATGAATGTTTTGGTGATTGGGTGACCTTATTGATGTGACTAACATTTCCTTGTAGGATATTCAAATGGTCATGTCAAATGAAGCGTCGTATCACATACTCTATCTATCGACGACTTGGTGATTGGTTGCCTCGACAATTCGGATCGAGAACTTGATGAAGTCGCGGAGAAGAAATGGATCAAGGCTAAGGACATGCTAGATCCAAGCGAGTGTTGCTTGGTTAGATGTTAGCTTGAGTCCATAGGAAAAACCGGACTATCAAGAGGATCAAATTGGTTCTCTTTGAGCACACTAGGTTAGAGATCAAATGGATGCATTGTGAGTCTCTTGAGGGCTAGGGTGGCTGAAAAGAAGAAGAGGAACCAAGTTTGGAGAAGTTGGAAGCAAGGATCAAGAAGTGGATCAAGTTTTCAGCTTATGCCGAAGAGATCGGACAGTACGGTCCTAGGGACCGTATGGTACGGTCTTCATTGAAGATCCAGACAGAGAAGTGAAGTCTCGGGATGCTGAGAAAATGAAGACCGGACAATGGACCGTATGGTACGGTCAAGGAGACCGGACAGTACGGTCATCAGTGGATTTCCAGACAGAGAAGATGGAGTTTCTGGAAGTCGAAGAAATGAAGACCGGACAATCGACCGGATGGTACGGTCCCAGGGACCGGACAGTACGGTCTTCATTGGAGATGAAGAAGAAGATGGAGATGCGCCTGGAAATAGAGACCGGACAATACGGTCTGGAAGAGACCGGACAGTACGGTCCTTTGTACGGTCTCTAGTTTCGCAGGGCACTTTTGGGCAACGGCTAGTTTTGGGTTGGTAGCCTATATATAGTTGGTTGCCCGCCCCTTGAGGGGTCTCTTGGCCATTGTTGGAGTGCAGAAAACTCAGAGGAAGCCAAGAGCAAGGGAGAGAAGCACTTGTGACGGATTTGGAGTGATCCTAGTGCTTGAGAGAGTAGCAATTGCATCCACTTGATCTCTAGGCTAGTGTGAGCTTGAGAGAGTCACTTCGGTTTGTTACTCTTGGTCTATGGCGAGGCCTAGACCGGTTAGGCGTTGGTGTTGAGCTGTCCAAGGAGATTGTGGAAGCTAACACAAGTTTGTACACGGTCTTGGAGCTTCCCGTGCGAAAGAAGCATCACTAGTGGAGCGCCCTTTGGCACGCATCACGTGCGGAGCCTTACCTCCGGAAGAGTACCCGGGATCGAGCCCGGCGGGACGTGCCCGCGACTTCACTCGGAGGGTGAAGTGTGCTCTAGGAGGGATCGCCTTCGAGCGGAGGGACGGGGTCGAGACTCCGGCGGGAGTGACCCAATGTGGAGTAGGGGAAGGCGCCACCCTTCCGAGACCACGGGAAAAATCATGAGCATTCCTATCTTTATCTCCTTTACATACTAGCTTTTACGCTTCCGCATTTACTTCTATGTGCTAGTAGAATTGCATGATAGGTTGTCTCTTTACTACTTGGTAGAATTGCTTGCTAGGGTGTTGCTTGTTGCATAGACTAGATTGTGTGCGCGCATCGCTTGCTTTTGTTATCACCATATCTAGTCTTGCTAGCTTCACGCCTAAAGTACGTTTCGGAGAAATTGTTGACACACCGATTCACCCCCCCCTCTTGGTGCCCTTGATCCTTTCAAGTGGTATCAGAGCCTCGTTGCTCAAATAGGGCTTAACCGCCTTGAGTAAGGATGCCGAGAGATCACGGGCCGCCCCCGTTCGATGGGACCGACTATGCCTATTGGAAAGCTCGCATGCAAGCTTACCTCGAGGCTCTCGACCCCATCGCATGGGAGGTGACAAGTTCCGGTGTCTCTCTAAGGACTCCCATTGGTACTCTTGATGTGAATCTCGCAAAGGCAAATGCTAAAGCTAAAAATGCCTTGTTTGAAGCTATCACTAAAGAGGTCTTTGCTCGAGTCAAGTCCGCGGGTACCGCTCATGAAGTATGGACTCAAATTCAACAAATTCATGAGGGTTCCAAGGACGTGAAAGAGGAAAGATACTATGTGCTAAAGAACAAATATGATGACTTTGCCATGTCTTCAAATGAGCTAATCAATGACACTTACTCTCGCTTGAATGTGCTTGTAAAGGATATCAACTCTCTCGGTGTGAAGGACAAGATTGATGATGGTGACCTTGTGCGGAAGATCTTGAGGATTCTCCCAGGGAGAAATATGGAGCACTCATCACATGTCTCTTCAACACCGACATTCAAGGCCTCACAACCCACAAGCTACTTGGGAAGATCACCCGCCTTCGAGAGCTACAACCTCGACAAGAAGCTTGATGAGAAGCCCTCCAAGAATCTTGCTTTTGCATCCGAGGGGTCAAGCAAGAAGATGAAGAAGGTGGTGACTCAAGATTCAAGTGATGAAGAGCTTGAAGAAGACGTTGAAGACTTGTTGCAACTTCATCCCAATGATCTAGCACTCCTCATGAAGAGAAGCAACTTCTTCAAGAGAAGGTTCATCAACAAGAAAGATGCCGAGTGCTACAATTGTGGGGAGAAGGGTCACTTTGCCAAGGAATGTCCGAAGCCAATCAAGAAGAGCAAGAAGAAGACTCAAGAGTCAAGCGATGATGAAGAAGAAGACCCTAGAAGCAAGTACAAGGCAAGGAAGAGGTTTGTCAAGAAGGAAAGCTCTTGAGGCAAAGACAAGAGAAGATCATCTCGCAAGGGACTCTATGTTGGAGAGTGGGTTTCGGATGATGATAGTGATGAAGAAGAAAGTGATGACTCATCCTCCAAGGGAAAGAAGATGGCCGGCATAGCTCTCACCAACATCTCCGAGACTCTACCTCCACCACCGACTTGCTTGATGGCCAAAGATGATGATAGTAGTGAGGATGAGAAGAGCGAGTCCGATGAAGAGTTTGGTGAGGAGGATAAGCCCACATATGAGGAACTCTTGGATAGCATTCTCCTAACCGGCAAGATGATCATGAAGAAGGACAAGACCATTGCTCGGTTGGAGAAGGAACATGAAGTGGCCGCCTTCCGAGTTCGTCAACTTGAGGATGAACTTAGGGACTTATCCATCTCTCACAAGGCTCTTGATGAGGACTATGACAAGCTTGAGGAAGACCACATGAAGCTCAAGGAGAAGTCCAAGTTACTAGAGGATGAGATCAAGCACCTTTCCACTTCGCTCATGACCTTGGATGAAAGCTATGACAAGCTCAAGGTTGAACACATGAGGCTCAACGGCAAGTTCAGGTTCTTGAGGAAGAACATCAATCCCTCCTCGAAAAGTGTAACACTTCTTCTTCTAGTTCATCTATTTCCGATTCTTCATATATTACTTGTGATGGACTAACTCCCTCTCTTGAGAGCATCTCTCTTGATGAGAACATTTTGAAGGAATATCATCAACTCAAGAAGGAGAGAGCTTCGGTGATGGACGGTTTCGAGAGGCTCACAAGGGGAAGGACCATTCATAAGGAGACACTTGGTCGGAACCTTGTGAACAACCCCGGGCACAAGGGACTCGGCTCCTACCCCGCTGCCATCAACCTCATCGGCAAGGACGAGGACATTCCACCTTGGGTAGTCCCCCTCATGGCAGACGACTACTATTGTGAGAAGTGTTGCCGTGACGGCCACACTAGCAAGAATTGTCCCAAGGTGAGAAGTTCCAAGGTTTTGCCTAACGCTAACTTGTTTCATGGAAATACACACTACAAGCTCTTTAGGGACAAGAAAGGCAAGGTGAAGGCAAAGGCTCTTGGATCACCCGACAAGAGGAGGATGATGAGGAAGATTTGGGTGCCCAAATGCATAGTTGACCTTGAGAGGCCGACCAAGTGCGAGTGGGCTCCCAAAAACAAGACCTAGAAGGGTGATGGTGGTGGACCGTGCGCCGCAACGACAACTCATGAACGTCCACCACAAGCTTCGTGTGCTTCATCGACATATCTACTCTTCAAGGAGGTAACTTGTATCATAGTAGTTTCTTTTCTTGCATTTGCTTGCATGGTAGCTAGGTGCTCCTTTGTGAACTAGTATGTTTGCATCCATGCATATGTAAATAACTAAAAGAAAAGAACAAAAAATTAGTTCAAGGTCTAACTTTCTCAAGATAGCTATGAGCATGGGGGATGCTTGAGTTGGTGGACCGATGGACTCAAGGCAAGGTTTGGCTCATAGTGAGTAAGCTTGAGAGAGGCTCAAACTTGACCTTGAGTAGGTTTCCTTTATGCGTTGTCTTAACTTTGCTTGCATATCACATGGCATATTTACTTTCTCTTGCATTTGTATGATATGCTTGTCTCATGCATTGCATATAGGAAATCACAAAGGAGTTGGCACACTATGAGGAAGTGCTTCTTTCGCAATATGATCTCACATCTCATAGAAGTGTGACTAAAGAAAAGAATTGCGCTTCATGCCCATTGAGTCTTGCTAAATGATCCTCAAGGTTAAATCTACTTGCACGGATCATAGGCAAAGGACTCATACATACCCCTCCTTTGGTTTTATCGCATTTGGTTCTTATTTGGTTGCTTCTTATTTGCCGATTGAAAAATTACTATAAGCCTATGCGCAACCTATATTGGTTTATTTTCAAAGGAGTGTTTGAGAGTTCCCCTTCTAGTCCATGTTTGGCGTTTATTTGGTTTTTGTGTGAGAAACTTAGACTTAGAAGGAAATTCCTTGGAAATCAGCTTTTCTCTACTGGACCGTACAATACGGTCAAAGGGACCGTACAATACGGTGTGCTTTTGCACGAGATCCTTTGAAACCTGAGGCAGAATGGAGACCGGACAATGCGGTCCTCTAGACCGTACAATACGATCTCTATAGCTATCTGTCAGGGTGGAAAAGAAGACCGTACAATACGATCCCTAGGACCGTACCATACGGTCTGGTTAACTTCATCGTGAGATCGTTTTCAATCCAATCGGTTGATTCAAAACCTGATCGATCTCAGTCGTCGATTCGAAATTAACCTATTCTAACGGCCCTGTTGCCGGGTTACTGTGCTTCCTCAACCCAATCACCGCCGCCGTTCGCCGTACTCGCTCCCGCCACCACCTCACCTTCCCGCGCGTGCGCACGCGACCACGCTGTCGTCGCGCTCGCCGACGACCACCACGCCACCAGCAGCCACGCTCCACCTGCTCCACTCCACCGCGCTCACGCTCCGCAACCCTAGCTATCGCACCACCGCGCCGCGCCGCCGTTTCACCGCGCCGCCGCAGCTCTGCGCGCCGCCGCCGTTCGCCGGAGCAGAGCACGAGGACCACGCGTCGACGACTCTCGGCCGTGCCCCATCATCGCGAGTGTCTCCGAGCTGGTGCTCCATCAATCTCGCGCGTGGTTGCTCCTTCACGGTGCCTCACCAGACTCACCAGACCGAGCTACACTTCGACGATCACAGCGATTGATTCGCTCTGGTGAGCTCCTCTTCTTGGTTGCACAGTAGCTCGTCCGATTCCGATACCTTTCTAGGGTTTGAGCCATTAAATTCCTTCATCGATGAAAATCCCTAGAAAAATCAAACCTTATTGCATTAGTCGTAAAATCCGATTAACTTCAATGCAATTTAGGTCATTTGCCTATGTTGGCGTTTCTTACGCAAAAAGATTTAATTCAATTTCCGCAAGCGCACGGAACACCATTGTAGCATTTCACCCGGGAGTATTCCAAGGTTATCGTATTTATATTTTTTCCACAGGGAAGCAGGGCTAAGAATATCATGAATTGACAAGGAAACATCTATTATTTATAACTTGCAAACTAGACCAAAGCAGGGATACATATATGATATGTGTGTGGCACTCAGGAGAACATCCATCGATATAGATATCAAGGAGTTAGCGTTTAGTTTGGGAGAACAACGAGCAGAAGGTATCAATTAGCCTAGGGATTAGCATTTAGGATTTCCTGATAGTCTACAATTATTTATTTAAGCTTTCATTACAGATACATTCCTGCATATCGGGGCACGGATGTGCTAGGTCTGCTGGAGCAACCTAGGGAATCACCCGCTATAATTAAGACCCTGCTGGGTCCAACCCGGACGTGGTGGATTACAGAGACCGGTGTAGCTGTCACATACACTCGCGGCTACCATCCTCCGTGGGTTGGGTGCAAACTCACGTCTAGAATAATTCCTTGAACCATACAAGCAATCATCCTAAATACTTTACCCTAAGCTTTTGGGGCAAACCACCCATATAGTAAATCCGAATAAATTACTTGCGTATAGACCAGCGGGTAATCTATCCTTATCTACCATTGCATGGACGTGGAACCAACACAGGAATTTCTCTATAATAATTACTTAAATAAATAAATATAAACTAAAAAAGAAAACTAATTAAATAAATAAGAAAATAAATAGAAAATAATTATATTAAAGAATATCTAAAAGAAAGATACAAGAGGGCTTTACCCAAACTCCGAAGAGAACTCCGGACTCCGAGCGAAGCTCTCACTTCTACTCTAACTCCCATGACTAAACTCTAATCCTATTCTAATCTACACAAGTGGAGTGATCTTCCATGAGAAAGAGCGTGACCCAACTTGGGGTCTTCTCTTCTCAAGTGTGAGGTGCCCTTTGGAAGTGAGGGGGAGGTCCTCTATTTATAGAGTGAGGTGCCTTGGGAGAGTGGAGAAGGTCTTGAGCATTTCGTGGAATATTCCCTTCTTGCCGACCTCTCCTGGCTTAACCGGCGCGCCAAGTTAGCTCCCCACCGCCTCTGGAACCGACTGGAAAAAGATGGGCCGATTCGGAGAAAATAGTTGGCCGGCCGGCCTAGGGCCTAGGCCGGCCGGCGGGCTTTTTTCTCCAAATGCCTCGAATTTTTGTGGGCTGGCCTCTCATGATGTGCTCATTAATATCCACGGTCTTGCCCGGTGATTTGACGCCTTTTTGAGTGGTTGATGGGCTTGTTTGTTGGGCCTTGCGCAGTGGTCGATACTCCGGGCTGGGAAATATTTGTTGGCCATTTAATCCTTGATGTTTGAGCCCATTGGGAGATGCCTGGGGTTGCTGGACCATGTTGAGATCCAACATAAGCCGGCCGGCCTATGATGGGGCCGGCCGGTAGGCTTTTGCTCCCATTTTCAATGGATTTCCTCCTGCATCCAAATATTCACCAAAACTTGTGGAGTAGCATTATTCCTATCTACTATGCACAAAATCTTGGTGTTATGCTTTTATTTACCGGTAGGGTGGCGGTCAAAACACGGTTTAACGACCGCCAACAACCTCCCCAAGCTTAAACTTTGCTCGTCCCGAGCAAATTCAACTCAGGGTACCGGCGGATCAGGAGTTACAAAGAAGCGCCCCATGGGTAATAAAGATGCAACAACATACTCCCTAAACAGTGGTAAGTTTACGAGAGCACAAAATATTCATGAGTGTTGCAAAAATCATGGGGCTTATATGTCTCACCTTGTCATGCAGCATTGAAGACTAGAACGGCATTTTCGGACAAGTACACAATTCTAGCAGGTATGCATCCAGAGTTTTTATGTGCTGCAAGATAAGGTGCAAAAATTCTCCTTCGTTTTGGTAGGCACTTCTCTTACCTACTAATGCGAGTCTTATTCCTACAAGCTTCACTCATCCTACCTTCTACCAAATTGAGGCTTTGTATGTGGAGCTTGGTAAGGAATGCGCAAATGTCATGCATATATTGTAAAGCTAAAGAATGAGTCTCAATCAACATAGCAACTCCATTTATTTTGGTCATAAGAAATGATGTGATGGAGGGGGAGAAAATGGACTCACACTTGTGGAAGGGGTTTTTTGAAAACATTGGTCCTTTATTTTGCTCAAGATGTTTATGATAAGAACCATATAGCCATTGACTTTTGTCATGCAACCATGGAGGTTTTTTTTTTTTTTTTTTTTTTTTTTTTTTTTTTTTTTTTTGACAACTCTATGGTGCAAGGGGCCATAAATTTTGCATGGTTCAAAAGGAAACATTTTGAAATATTCTTGAGCATTTTGGATGGACCAAAAGTTTTGCAAACTCTGAAAAATGTTTGGTTGATTTATCCAAACATTCCCCTTTTTATTTGGTGGAGAGAAATTTTCGAAAACACACGCGAAGGAATTATGACCAAAATTAGGAGTGCTTAGTTTCAAGAGTACATCAAACCTTAACAGAACTCAATACATAAACAATTGGCTATGAGTGGGGCTGTTTCGAATATTATGATATGGCTCTGGTAGGTAAATAAATCCTCACTCTAAGAGAAGTGTGCCAAAACAGAAGGGTTTTAGGTACTTGCAGCGATTTAAGAAAAACATCTCTGGATGAATCCATACTAAGAAATTGCAACAAGTCCTAATCATGCCATATCACAATCCACAATGCTCAGACTTGGTGTAACAAATGCAACCCACGGAAATAAGCAAAACTCATGATGTGATCATGCTCAAATAAAAATAACACATATGTCAGGAGTAGAGGTTGCATCTATGCGACACATGGGAGGCTAATTTGTAACTCGATCATCATTTCCCTTATGCATAGCATAACACCAAGATTCTAGCATTTATTCGAAACAGGGAGTTTATTTATTCAAGGAAAGTTTAGAAATACTTACCTGGGGTCCTCCCCAAGCTTGAGCCTTTGCAAGACTTAAGCTTGAATAGGCCGCTTCCTCCATTCTTCTTGTGTCTGCAAAAAGAATGAGGGTGATACAGGTGGCTAGCCCCTATTGGGCTTTGCCGAGAACCTAATATTTTATTTTATTTTATTTTATTTTATTATAATAATAATTATTATTTTTTTTTTTTAGGAAAGGGCATAATTCAATAAGAGTATAACATCGTATAGAAGTACTTACCTGGCGGTCCCTCCCCAAGCTTAGCTCTTGCAACCATGTGCAAAGCTAAGTGATTAAATCTTCATTTGAAGGTACTAGGTCCGCCTGATTGGTTTCTCCTTCTTGAATTATGTGCCTTTCATGTGCCTGATGTACTTGGTTTGCTCTCAAAAGGATCCCTGCAATGGTTAGTACAAATCTATTCGTCTACAATCGACACATCTCTATAGTTCCATTGATCAACCTAGACACCACGTCTAATTCAATCAACTATGTGAGGAGAGCAGAGGCAGCTATACTCTCCTTCTGTCATGAAAGCATCATAGAGGCATGTATTTTTCTGTTGGTTGAACGGCCACCGGGCATAATCTCAATGGAGAACAGAGGCACAGAAGTGATCTTCACCCAACCAACAGAAAGGGACGCAGGCGATTGATTTATGACTAACAATTTAACCACAACCCACATCATCAAAAGAAATTCGAGAGCACGGGTATGGTCAAAAAGATGCAGCATATTTTCATCAGAGAGCAACTCAAAGAATCTTTGCATTCACAAAGCATTGAACGATTCAGGCAGCGTTTTTATTAAAAATTTTTTTTTTTTCGAAAGGAGAGGGTATATGACAAAGAAGACAGGGAATAATTACGTGTTCGTACCTGGCGGTTCCTCCCAAGCTTAGTCTTTGCACTTAAATGCAAGACTAAGCTTTTAGATCTCTTCATTGAACGTCTTGGTTCCGCCACGTATGTTTCCTTCTTCCTGTCATAAAAATCTAACCTTTCTCTATTTTTTTTTTAATTTTTATTTATTATTTTTTTTCTTTTCAAAATCCCCACGCCTATGATTGGGCGCTCGGGTTCTTTTTTTTTTAAATGCAAAGGGGTGGGATGGAGGGAAATTAAATATGCAGATGGATTGAACAATGCAAATGTGATGGTGATATGCTCAAACAAAATGCAGGTGGATGCTTAGTCTAGCAGCAAATTAACATAACAGATATTCAAGGTCAATCAAAGATATCTTAAACCATTGCTTCCCCGGCAACGGCGCCAGAAATGCTTGTTGGCGTTTCTTACGCAAAAAGATTTAATTCAATTTCCGCAAGCGCACGGAACACCATTGTAGCATTTCACCCGGGAGTATTCCAAGGTTATCGTATTTATATTTTTTCCACAGGGAAGCAGGGCTAAGAATATCATGAATTAACAAGGAAACATCTATTATTTATAACTTGCAAACTAGACCAAAGCAGGGATACATATATGATATGTGTGTGGCACTCAGGAGAACATCCATCGATATAGATATCAAGGAGTTAGCGTTTAGTTTGGGAGAACAACGAGCAGAAGGTATCAATTAGCCTAGGGATTAGCATTTAGGATTTCCTGATAGTCTACAATTATTTATTTAAGCTTTCATTACAGATACATTCCTGCATATCGGGGCACGGATGTGCTAGGTCTGCTGGAGCAACCTAGGGAATCACCCGCTATAATTAAGACCCTGCTGGGTCCAACCCGGACGTGGTGGATTACAGAGACCGGTGTAGCTGTCACATACACTCGCGGCTACCATCCTCCGTGGGGTTGGGTGCAAACTCACGTCTAGAATAATTCCTTGAACCATACAAGCAATCATCCTAAATACTTTACCCTAAGCTTTTGGGGCAAACCACCCATATAGTAAATCCGAATAAATTACTTGCGTATAGACCAGCGGGTAATCTATCCTTATCTACCATTGCATGGACGTGGAACCAACACAGGAATTTCTCTATAATAATTACTTAAATAAATAAATATAAACTAAAAAAAGAAAACTAAATTAAATAAATAAGAAAATAAATAGAAAATAATTATATTAAAGAATATCTAAAAGAAAAGATACAAGAGGGCTTTACCCAAACTCCGAAGAGAACTCCGGAACTCCGAGCGAAGCTCTCACTTCTACTCTAACTCCCATGACTAAACTCTAATCCTATTCTAATCTACACAAGTGGAGTGATCTTCCATGAGAAAGAGCGTGACCCAACTTGGGGTCTTCTCTTCTCAAGTGTGAGGTGCCCTTTGGAAGTGAGGGGGAGGTCCTCTATTTATAGAGTGAGGTGCCTTGGGAGAGTGGAGAAGGTCTTGAGCATTTCGTAGAATATTCCCTTCTTGCCGACCTCTCCTGGCTTAACCGGCGCGCCAAGTTAGCTCCCCACCGCCTCTGGAACCGACTGGAAAAAGATGGGCCGATTCGGAGAAAATAGTTGGCCGGCCGGCCTAGGGCCTAGGCCGGCCGGCGGGCTTTTTTCTCCAAATGCCTCGAATTTTTGTGGGCTGGCCTCTCATGATGTGCTCATTAATATCCACGGTCTTGCCCGGTGATTTGACGCCTTTTTGAGTGGTTGATGGGCTTGTTTGTTGGGCCTTGCGCAGTGGTCGATACTCCGGGCTGGGAAATATTTGTTGGCCATTTAATCCTTGATGTTTGAGCCCATTGGGAGATGCCTGGGGTTGCTGGACCATGTTGAGATCCAACATAAGCCGGCCGGCCTATGATGGGGCCGGCCGGTAGGCTTTTGCTCCCATTTTCAATGGATTTCCTCCTGCATCCAAATATTCACTAAAACTTGTGGAGTAGCATTATTCCTATCTACTATGCACAAAATCTTGGTGTTATGCTTTTATTTACCGGTAGGGTGGCGGTCAAAACACGGTTTAACGACCGCCAACAGCCTACTGCTGTCATAGTGTTCAAGTATTGCACTTCATTTATCTATGACTTGTATAGTTGGTCGCTTTGTGTCGATTCCCGTTTCCATACTATACACCAAGCTCGACACTAGCGTTTCCTCAATTAGTGTCGTATTTCGATGTTGCATATCTAGTATAACACTAGTTGATCTCCACCGATAATCGACAATGCCGTAGTTCCCCTTTGCATATTTGCCGGCATTGTGTCCTTCACCTCTGCGCTAGGACTTCATATAGATTTATGCGCTTACCTACGACTCTTGCTTGTAGATTATAGTAGGTTATTCTATACTCATATACCATGTCTTATTCCTATCGTGCAGTGGCAGTGGTCAGCGGACAGTGGGCAGTTGACAGCAGAGCAGAGACAGTGGACGGATTGAGGGCCAAGCCCTTAGTCTTATCTTTGGCAGTCAGCCGTCAGTGGACGGGTTGGTGGGCCAAGCTCACTCGCCCTATCTCGTCTGCAGCCTAGTCAGCAGTTATGGCAGGAGGTTCTGGCAGAGGCAGAGGCAGGGGCAGAGGTGACAGAGATAAGGGCAAGGCCAAGGCTCCAGATCCACAGCCCAAGAAGAAGAAGCAGCGGACAGGTGATCCAGAGTTGGACCGGATTCTCAGGGCAGCAGAGGTGGACCTTCCTACAGGCAGAGACACAGGGTTCCGGATCAGGGACCCACCTGCAGGAGGACAGGGGGAGACTCCGAGGAGGTCTACCAGGGCCAGAGTTACAGTGCAGCGGACTCCGTCCATCCGTGAGGTTGGTACGTCGAGGACCGCGCAGGAGCAGCCAGAGTCAGAGGCAGAGGAGAGTTCCCACTCCGGTGACGGACCCCCTGAGGTCACAGAGGGCGACAGGCAGAGGATGGCCGTGAAGTTCTGTGCTCTTGACAGGACTGCTACTCTCAGGGACGTGCTTGCTGAGGACGCACTCAGGCTGCCAGGCCCCGTCCTCAAGAAGTTCAGGAGAGTCAGTGAGGAGACTTGGGTACCTGCCAGGAGGGACCCACAGGCAGGAGGTCGCTTTTGGACCTTGCTACAGCAGAGGATCGCAGCTGGCTTGAGGAGTAGACTGCGGACAGACGGAGCTGATAAGCTCTTTGTTACTCACCAGCACTGCAGCATACAGGCTGCCAGCAGAGGTGCCGGGACGGATTTCACACAGCACCTGTCTTATATCTCGGGCCTCCAGGAGATCATCACTACACTGATGCGTTGGGACTATGATATTGTGATTGACTTCTATGCTTCTCTCTGGATAGCCCCAGATCGCTCAGTCATATGGTTTATGCTCAGAGGACAGCCCCACAGAGTGACGAGGGAGAACCTCGTAGAGGCACTTGAGACCATCCAGTACGAGACCAGAGTGTTCCCGCTTGCTCACCCAGGGATGGAGCCTCCCCGCAGACCTCTTGGGGGACCTATACCGTCTGATGAGGATATGAGTATTGCTTTCCCTCCACCTCACCCAGAGAACTTCAGCCGAGCTCACACCAGACTGACACATGAGGGCAGAGTTCTCAGGAGTATTCTGAGCAGGACCTTTGTGCAGAGGAGTGGATACAGAGATCAGTTCTCTATACTTTCACAGTGGGTTGTTATGTTGATACTGAGGCACAGAGGCTTTGACTTAGTAGATCTGATACTGTGCCAGATGGAGGATGTTATTGCTGAGGGGATAGCTGCCAGACACTTAGCCTTCGCACCACTGATCTGCTACTTACTGAGGAGGCTACAGTTGTTGTCTCAGGAGGACTACGATGAGCTGCCCAAGGTGACCACAGCGTACACTCCCTTACCTGCCTCCGACAGACGGGTTGCTGCCCGGGAGTCAGCTTCGCAGGGGAGTTCTTCACAGGGCTTAGGTGACACGGCTACCGAGACAGAGCAGCACTTTCAGACTGATAGCCAGATGGAGTCCATTCCTGAGGACGTGACTCCGGACTCTAGAGCAGGACCTTCAGCGTCTGCTACAGCTCCAGCTCAGACAGATTCACTTCTACAGGCAGAGCTAGCAGCCCTTCGCAGAGAGATCCAGAGTCAGAGAGAGGATAGGGAGAGGGATCGACAGATGCTAGACAGTGTGGTACATACTCAGAGGGAGATGGCTTCTGGCATGTCTTCGTTGTTCACTGGCTTTGAGGCGATCGCACAGACCCTTCGTCTCTTTGGACAGGCACTGCCAGGTCTCCCGTCGTTCCCGCCTATCACTCTTCTAGGTGTGCTGCCACCAGATACAGTTCAGTTTCAGCAGCTTCAGCAGCTACAGCAGCAGCAGTTTGCTCAGGCACAGGCAGGACAGTCATCCAGCCAGGGACACTACTACAGCACCTTACTCACGGCTCCCATCTCACCTGCTGGTGCACCTACGGTGGAGCCGTCGACGTCCACGTTTGCTGGTTTGACTAGAGAGGCAGGACCTTCACACCAGTACCGTTCTTCACCAGGCCTCTCCATGACTCCGTCAGCCCTACTAGCTACTACAGCTCCGAGTTTTTCACCGCTTCAGCTGACGAGTCCCTTCTTTGTGTCACCACTGCCAGCTCGTACACTTGACTTCGACACAGTAGCACAGACCACCTCAGTGCAGACAGACTCAGTTCTTACAGCTTCACAGGCAGAGGTCGTGACTACTACAGCTGAGACAGCAGCAGTGGAGCAGACAGAGTCTCCCAGGACACCTACTCCGTCCCAGGTAGTTGAGCACTCAGCAGATCTCACTGATTTTGGCTACACTCGTGAGGAGATAGATAAGGCACTCACTTCAGGCCAGGATCCACCGGCCAAGGCACCCTCACCTACTGGTAGCTTCACTTAGACTCCCAGTCGCTCACCTACTCCTTCAGTCCACTCAGCTTCAGACTCAGAGGTAGTTGAGTATGTGACACAGCTTGAGCAGACCCTACTTCAGACAGACTCTTCTGGGATGGCTCACAGGCAGCTTGTGCTCTTCACTCCTCTCTTTCAGCCTCAGGAGTCGTTGGGGATGCCACGGACTTGAACTTGGACACCTCCAGTGCCACCCACTCAGCAGCAGCAAGACAGTGCTCAGCCTTCTACCAGTTCTTCAGCACCTGTCACCACTGCACCTCCTCCAGCCGCCGATGCGTAGGACAGCAGTTTTCTCTTTCCTTCTTTCTCTTTTTGTTCATTGGTGCCAAAGGGGGAGAGAGATAGAGAGATCTTGTATAGGTCTAGGGGGAGTAGTGGAGTGATCTTGTGCTCACGGGGAGTGTGAGACAGCTTTTGTCCAGAGGGAGATCTTTTGGTCTTCATTGTATATTCTTTTGGTTCTTCGTGGTTCTTGTTGAGCTTGATTTGCTTTTGCTTGTGTTTAGCTCATCAAGAATGCACTTGGTTTCATTTACATACACTTGCTCGTTATCTATATATCTTGCATATTGCTCTGTCTCTGATATATTGCTATGATTTATTTCTCTGAGTTTGTGTATGTTTACCTGGATGCGCCTAATTTTATCTATCTTGCCAGGTTTCCTCTTTCTGTGATGATATGTGCACTCACTTGCTTTTGCAGGGATATCTTATAAACTCATCATCACAGAGTTGTGGTCATAGCTCATGTTTTTATTCCATATATATCACCCATATGCTCTAACTCTATTTTGCAGGTGATACCTTTTGAGCTATGACTACCTTGTTCTCCGTTTTACTTGTTCTTCATTTCCTATCCTATCTTATCGATCACTCTTGCGCTTTACATTCTCTATCTTATGATATGTGTTGTCACCAATCACCAAAAAGGGGGAGATTGTAAGCTTCATGACCATTGGAGTTTGGAAACCCCAAAGGTATGAATGTTTTGGTGATTGGGTGACCTTATTGATGTGACTAACATTTCCTTATAGGATATTCAAATGGTCATGTCAAATGAAGCGTCGTCTCACATACTCTATCTATCGACGACTTGGTGATTGGTTGCCTCGACAATTCGGATCGAGAACTTGATGAAGTCGCGGAGAAGAAATGGATCAAGGCTAAGGACATGCTAGATCCAAGCGAGTGTTGCTTGGTTAGATGTTAGCTTGAGTCCATAGGAAAAACCGGACTATCAAGAGGGATCAAATTGGTTCTCTTAGAGCACACTAGGTTAGAGATCAAATGGATGCATTGTGAGTCTCTTGAGGGCTAGGGTGGCTGAAGAGAAGAAGAGGAACCAAGTTTGGAGAAGTTGGAAGCAAGGATCAAGAAGTGGATCAAGTTTTCAGCTTATGCCGAAGAGATCGGACAGTACGGTCCTAGGGACCGTATGGTACGGTCTTCATTGAAGATCCAGACAGAGAAGTGAAGTCTCGGGATGCTGAGAAAATGAAGACCGGACAATGGACCGTATGGTACGGTCAAGGAGACCGGACAGTACGGTCATCAGTGGATTTCCAGACAGAGAAGATGGAGTTTCTGGAAGTGGAAGAAATGAAGACCGGACAATCGACCGGATGGTACGGTCCCAGGGACCGGACAGTACGGTCTTCATTGGAGATGAAGAAGAAGATGGAGATGCGCCTGGAAATAGAGACCGGACAATACGGTCTGGAAGAGACCGGACAGTACGGTCCTTTGTACGGTCTCTAGTTTCGCAGGGCACTTTTGGGCAACGGCTAGTTTTGGGTTGGTAGCCTATATATAGTTGGTTGCCCGCCCCTTGAGGGGTCTCTTGGCCATTGTTGGAGTGCAGAAAACTCAGAGGAAGCCAAGAGCAAGGGAGAGAAGCACTTGTGAAGGATTTGGAGTGATCCTAGTGCTTGAGAGAGTAGCAATTGCATCCACTTGATCTCTAGGCTAGTGTGAGCTTGAGAGAGTCACTTCGGTTTGTTACTCTTGGTCTATGGCGAGGCCTAGACCGGTTAGGCGTTGGTGTTGAGCTGTCCAAGGAGATTGTGGAAGCTAACACAAGTTTGTACACGGTCTTGGAGCTTCCCGTGCGAAAGAAGCATCACTAGTGGAGCGCCCTTTGGCACGCATCACGTGCGGAGCCTTACCTCCGGAAGAGTACCCGGGATCGAGCCCAGCGGGACGTGCCCGCGACTTCACTCGGAGGGTGAAGTGTGCTCTAGGAGGGATCGCCTTCGAGCGGAGGGACGGGGTCGAGACTCCGGCGGGAGTGACCCAACGTGGAGTAGGGGAAGGCGCCACCCTTCCGAGACCACGGAAAAATCATGAGCATTCCTATCTTTATCTCCTTTACATACTAGCTTTTACGCTTCCGCATTTACTTCTACGTGCTAGTAGAATTGCATGATAGGTTGTCTCTTTACTACTTGGTGGAATTGCTTGCTAGGGTGTTGCTTGTTGCATAGACTAGATTGTGTGCGCGCATCGCTTGCTTTTGTTATCACCATATCTAGTCTTGCTAGCTTCACGCCTAAAGTACGTTTCGGAGAAATTGTTGACACACCGATTCACCCCCCCCCCCTCTCGGTGCCCTTGATCCTTTCAAGCACAAAGGAGATTTTCAAAGCAGAGCTACTTCATTTCTATAAACATAGCTTACATATGGTTTTCCCTTTCGGGAACCCCCAAACACTTAAACAAACACGAGGGAATTACCTTACAGGCAGGATATTACAATGGTTGCACACACTCTATATTACAGGTGGGATTTTTCTAGAACGTGCATTGCACGTATTTCATTAAGAAGAAGAGAGTCTTACAACATCACACGCGATCGACCCGCCAACTTGGTACAGACACCAAGTGGCAGCACACACACACGAGACCTAAGGCGACTACTCGCGGCACGAAAGGCGACCAACGACCAACAACACAAGGAAAACTAAAACACCTACAACCCACAACAAAGCAAGAGATTACTACTGCTGGTGGGAGAGAGGGCTCGCGCTCTCAGGTCGATGGATGCGTCGATGGGTCGATGCCTCTCTTTTGAACCCAGGAGCCTCCTTTTATAGCCGCGCGAGAGGAATCCTCCTCCTGTTTATTTAGCACACGTACCCTCCGTCTTTGTAGTAAAGACACCAGGTGTATTATTTCTCTGTAGCAAGGACACCAGGTGTTCGCCTTCTTCAACTTCTCATCTGCTGATCTTTCTGGAGCCATACGATATGCGTCTATTTTTTTTTTCAAAAACGCCAATCGAATATTTAGCTTGGCATAGCATAGCCATGTCTGCCATCATTCTTTGAAGATTATTCTTTCAGTGCACTGGCCCATATATACATGCATAAGTTTATTCTCTTATATAATATGGTGCAAAAATCATGTGCAGCTGATGTGTTGGAGAAATTAGAGGTGAGAGCATAAGAGGACGTGCTTAGAGTAGCAATTGCAGAAACAACCATTGCAAAATTTGAGACTCCAAGAAGATGCACGGCATTCTGTTCACGCATGTCAAGTTTGACGAAAGCAGACTGTTGGCTGGCTGATAGATTTTGGCGCACATTTTTTGTTCAGGGATCTTTAATTCCGAATAAAAAGTTACAAACCTGCATGTCTTAAGCAAGAGCTGTGGTGGTTATTGATGTGTGAGTAGGATTGATCGAGTGCTCCGGATTGAATGACTGCTTTGTTTACGTACAGCGGGAGAGGGAAGCCACGCCCGGCCCAGGCTCCGTCTTCCGCGACTTCGGGTTGTTCCAGGCTTGACTACTGATTGTTCCAAGCCTAATTTTATTTGTTCCAGACATGAAACTACATTGTTCTTGGTATAATTTTTAGAATAAATTTCATAAACCTTGGGTTTTGTGGTCCTAGTTGCACAAAACTTCGAACATTTTAGCTCATGTCCTTAATGCCGGGTATTATGGTCCGATTGTTTCATAAAACCACACCCATATCAAAATAATATGAATCTTACCTATGGACACTACTTTAATTTTTGGAAACTACATGGTTGTGCATCCGACTAAATGGTTTCCTTCATCAAAATTTGATTACAAAAGTTATGTCATGCAAGTACAAAAACATAGCTTATATGTCATATTAATGGTTGTTTTCAAAAGAGGTGGAGTTTTGTGAAACAATATGACCACAAAACATAGGGTTAAGTGACACATTCCAAATACATGTGGTTTTGGGAGACGAGGCCATAAAACCTGAGGTTTTAAAAAATTTACTCTAATTTATTTATTCCAGCGATGAAATTGGGTTGTTCCTTCGGATTTGTTCTGACTTCTGAGCAGCGGAGCAGAGAGAGGGCGAGCTGCGGCGAAGAACAAAGCAGCGACGATGCGAAGAACGACCGGAGGTTGACGGTTGACCAACGCAACATGCATAGAAACCATGAAAAGCAAGTCGAGAGCACATCCGTCAACCCAGGAGAGACAATGAATAACAGGAGAGCGAAGTGAGACACGTGGAATGGAAAAACGAAAAAGACAGAGCAAAAGACGGCACAACATGTCGACCGGTTCCTCAGGTCTCGGGTTCAAAACTCAGAGAGGTGCTTTACTCCTACACGGATGAAGGATTTCTTGCCGGCCGGCACGGCACAAAGCAACAAGTCATGCTTAAAAATAGTAAATAAATATTTTTACTTGTACAACTAAAGGTTGTGACTGGTGGAGTGGCGGTAAGGCAATTGATTCAAATTCCTGGGGTTCTACTATCAAATCTCTTCTTTCCCATCATTTTCTGCTATTTTAACACTAAACTATCATTGCAGCGTGACTACCCGTGCTCACTTAACAACCGTGCCATGCCGTTTACATGCCCCCACTCGGCCATGACTACCTGTTAGAGATGAAGATGCATGATACCTGTGGATGGTGAGATAGACGTGCTCTCAGATCAGAGTTCTCGTTTGCATCTTCTTTTTGGAATGATAATCTTGAACGGTTGATATTGCGTTTCTTTTCTCCATTAATAGAGTCGAGTTGGTGTGTGTTTTTTAAATAAGAGGATGAATGAAATTTCTTTTTCATAAAAAATATAAAGTTATAATATAAATAAAGATCTCCGTGGGGGTGTCATAATGGAAACAAATTGCGATATGTTTGGTTGGGCATTTTTGCATCGCATTCTGATTACAGCCGGTATCAAAACCGTTACATGCGTTTGATTGGGTTTCACCCGTTATCGGTTACCACGTAATTAGATACCAGCGTATAGAAATCTGAATCCCTCCCTCCCCAACCGGTATCAGATCGATACGGCACCTCTTTCTCTCCCTTCGCACGGACGGCGGCGGCTTGCCCTCTTCATCCCTCTGCTCCTGCCAATTCGGCACCCAGATCGGAGCAACTTCCATCTTCCCGATTTGGCGATGCATGCTCCGCTCCGGCGAATTTCGATGCGCGTCGATTGATGGCGCAATTCATGGCGTGAGCGGCGGGAAGGGGTGGTTGCGTTCGAAGACGGACGGGCCGCGATCTTCGAAGACGAGTGGGTGCTCGATGGCCATGGCGGCCGAGTGCATGATAAGAAAGGAACACGGGTTGGACCAATAGTGATGACGAGCACAGCCGTACTCTCGTAGACGATCTAATGTCTCCTCTGATCCCATTCCTATTACAGAGTGCGAACCAAGCAATGTAAAATTTATGTTACATTGATTACGATACCAACGTGTTCTGATTACAATGCGTTTGCGTTACCGTCCATGAACCAAACACCTTTGTTCTCTCTCACAATCAGTTAACACTGTAAGTCTAACGTGAGTCAAAGCGATTTTATTTAGCAGGAAAAGAAGTCACAGTTCACACTCTAGTAGTCGAGACTCGTTCACACTCGAGAATCCCCAAATTGCCACTGCCTGAACCCCGTTCCCCTTCCTCCCCTTCGGAGCCGGGAGCCGGAGCGGGGCGTCCAACCGGCGATGGCGCCGCTGTTCCGGTCGATCCTCCGCCTCTTCCACGCCAAGCCGCTGCCACCGCCGCCGCTGAAGTTACCGGCTCTCGCCGACGATATCCTGCAGGAGATCTTCCTCCGCATCGGCTCCTTCGCCGACCTCGCCCGCGCCTCCTCCGCCTGCGCCACCTTCCGCAGGATCATCGCCGACCGCTCCTTCCTCCGCCGGTACCGCTCCCGCCACCCCCGCTCCTCCTCGGCTTCATCTACGCCGGGCCCGCAGACTTCCAAGGGGCCGAGGCGCCCCACCCCAACGCCGCCGCCGCCCACGTTCTCGACTGCGCCGTCGGCTTCTCCTTCGACTACCTTCCTCCTGGTAGATGGAATCGATGGGAACCCTGCGACGTCCGCGACGGTCGCGTCCTCCTCAAGAGCTGCCCGGAGCGCTATAAAGGCGTCCTCCTGGCGGATCTCGCGGTGTGCGACCCCGTGTCCCAGAGGTACCTGCTGCTGCCTCCGATAACCGACGAGCTACTCGCCTCCGTCCAGATCGTGGACGAAACTCTCCGATGTTTCGAGCCAGCATTTGTCCCTTCTGGAGAAGATGATGATGAAACGTCATTCAAAGTGATCGGCAGGACGCATGGCGCGACAAAAACAGTGGCTTTTGTCTTCTCGAGATGCTCTGCCAGCTGGACTGTTGGCGCATCTATCAGCTGGGATACTCTTGGCTTTAGAAAAATGCCAGCATACTACGAAGAATCCTGCCATTATGCGTATGGCTCCTTCTTCTGGAGAATGGGAATGGGAAACCAGTTGCTCAAGTTGGACATGAATAGGATGGAATTCTCTATGGTTGACCTCCCTTGTGGCCAGGATAATCAATGTATTGTTCTTGTAGAAGCAGGGGAAGGCAGGCTTATGATGTTCACTCAGATTTATGGAGATGCATCAGTGTATTATTACTCCACTCTGCTGCAAAATGAGGTTGAGGGGGCTAATGTGTGGCAGATGGAGGGTATGGTTCCGCTACCCTCCCACTTTAAGTGTTCCATCAAATGTGCAGCTGGTGGATACATTTTTCTTGTTAGCATTAAGAAAGGCCGAGATATGTTTCGTGCAGTGTGCTTCTCGCTTGATGTTAGGACTTTCAAGATTGAGAGGGTCAGTCAGATAAGATACCAATATTGTTACTTCTTCCCATATTTTGGATTGCCTCTGTCCATGTCACCTAGAAGGATATGAAGGGTAAGCTGTTTATCATTGTCTTCACTTGCTTCTTCTGTTTCACTTTCAGATGCTGCACTTGTCATGCTCCACTAAATGAAGTTTATATTTGCAGTGTGCATGTTTTGCCTTTCCACCTTTTCATCTTACTCTTCTCCAGATCCTTGTCCGCTATTTGACAGTTTTTTTTTTTTTGGGGTCTATAGGTTGCTCATATTAACATGATTTCTAATATCTCTCAGTTTGTAGTAAGTCATATTTAGGGAGCATTCATAATCTGTTTGCATTTTATTTGGCATGTAAATGCATAATTTTTGGAAAATATCTTCATGGTATATTCCTTAGTGATTTGTAGTGATCTGTAGTTACTATTGTTTTCAATCATAGTTAGCATATCATTGTTTAATATTTTTACTACACAAAATCGTTGTAATCAGCCTTAAGAAATTAATTATTCAGAGAACCATTGAAACCTCTATCTGTTCAACGTCTTAGTTACCTGCTTGATCCTTTCAAAGCTTGAAATGTTACTTCTTAAATGCTTAAGTTCTGCAACTATTCTGCTTCTCGATTAGAGTTTGGAGGTGATTTCCAATGTCTTAGTACACTCTGCTTCTCTGCTTGATACCTTTGTTTTCACTTGTTATGGGCTAACAGTATATGCATGTTTAGGTCACTGGTTGTCAAGGTGAAACATTGCGTAACGTGTTGGCTTTCATTTTGATGATATATCTTCAAGTAGTTGGGTCATGGCCCTCATATTTTTGCAATTAAAACTAACAAATATCTGTTTTTGGGATACTGTATCTGGTACTTACCCTAAGATATGATCAATTGTTCCGTGCTGCTTCCGTTGATACGGCTACCTTTCATATGCATATACAAGTTTCTGAATGACCGAATAACACATTAGGAATGTTGGCATAGGTTGGTGGAACTTGGTGTTTTTCTGTTGTTTTTCTGTAACTGACTCTGCCTATCTGCTTGCAGTGTGAATTACTAATGACTGTGTGAGCTGACTGGTACTAACGACTATGTGTGCTTATTAAACGATTATGTAAAAATTATAAGCCTAAACCTAGCTAAGAAACCTTTTTGTAACTTTTTATATGAACTTTGGTCAATTACTTCTTAGCTACTTGGCTGGACTCTGGACTATGGAAGTCTGGATCCTGTTTATGTTCCGAGTTTGATGCTAGAGCTACTGTCACCGGTTTACTTCTGCATGTGCTGTTAGTAATTTAGTGTGCACATAACTAATCCGTGTCTTGTGCTTGACTGGTAATTACTATATAGGTAATAGGCAGTAGGGGTACACTGCTTATCTAGGATAACTAAATAAACTGAGCCTGGCATCTAAATTATGTATTGTGCAGCCGGAGAATTTCCAACATGGATAGTAATAAAGCTAGGGCTTAGTGCGCAAGTAAATTATTTGGAGCGGCATCGGTTTTTAACTCTTCATTATATTTCGCAATTGCAAATTAATGATGTTTTTATTTATGTGTGCAACATATATCCTTGTTCCACGCAAGAAAAAAGTTCTACAGCCTGACTTCCTTTAAGCTTTTGACTTAAACTGTAATCTCAATCTGAAACTGCAGAAAGAAAGTGGTACACTGCATCTGAGATGTTGCCTCCTATGTTCTAAGATTATCCAGTTGCAGGGCTCTATTGTCATCCAAGTGGATTCATTGGTGCCATGCCGCCTGTTGGGGCTAGGTGAATGGATGACGGGTACATCTGTGTTGCATCAATACTGGTGGTTTCGATTGATCCCGTGGTCTGTTAATATTGTCAGCAACTTATAAGTCTTGTCCGATGTGGTTGTGGAACTTTAGCGGTATATGTATTGTACTGCTGGTCATCATCCGGGTCTCCTGTAATACTGCATTTAACAAGATGTAAGAAAGACATCTCCCAATATACTCCCTATATGTACGAGATGCAAAATGTCACTACTGGCTGCAGGAAATCATGTGTCTGTTTTAAGCAGAGGGCATAAATATGGCCTGGGAATGGCTCGCATCAGAGAATCACCGGAGTACGTATGCATTAGACTTGGTATCTCTGTCTCTTACGCTTGTGTCGATGGTTTTCGTCTGTTACGCTCTCGTCTCATTGACGGCCAGTACAACGCGTTGATCATGCTGATCTTTTTTTTTTTTTTTTTTTTTTTTTTTTTTTTTTTGAGGAGTTGATCATGCTGATGAGCGACCCATCCCAATCGGCTCTTTTTTTTTTTTTTCTTTTGAGAGACCCATCCCGAATTCCCGATCGGCTTGCTGCTGCAAAAGGAGCAGCAGCCTCGAAATTGGGCTAACTGACCACGACGGCCCAAAAATGAGACTGAAGTGGGTAACCACCTTTGTCGGACCGTTTTCATAGCTGGGCCAAATAAGTGTACGCTTAGTTGGATATAGATATATGGGCCGAGCCAGCCCAATTCGTGTAGCTAAACTTTACCGCCAATCCTATATGTAGCCCGCCCTACAAAATCTTTTGATAGAACGTTTTGAGATTTGTGCGAACAGACATCGAACGGCCCACGCATGCTGTTGTTTGAGAGGGAGAGCACAGATGGGCGACACGTGGCGCATTCTGATTTGAGCGGGTGGGAGGTGGGAGAAAAAGAAACGATTTGCAAACTTTAAACGCATTTTTTATTAAACTATAAGTTCGTTTTCGAATCTATTTGAACCTACGTGTTTGTTACAATTAATTATACCAAATGAGATTCAATTTGAATATTTTTTGAATTTTTTAAATTTTTTAATTTTCGTCAACATTTTGAATGTACTGTGTCAACATTTTTTTGCACTGCGTCAACATTTTAGATGTGCTATGTCAACATTTTAGCGAAAATGTTGACTCAGTTGTTTGAATATGTTGACATAGGCTTCGAAAATGTTGAAACCGATGTTTGAAATGTTGACAGTTATTTGATAGGCTAAGTTGCCTTAATTGGTCGAATTTGGTGGGCTATTGGGCTGACCTACAAGTTGAATCTGTAGGACGCCTTACGTATAGAGGTCCTAAACTTTACCTGGATCCTATACGTATGGCGGGCTATGTTTAACCTGTGATAGGTCAGTTTTGAGATCTGTGCGAGACTAGATGAACGTGTGAGATTTAATCTGGTAAAGAGGGAAGGAACCAGAAACTAACACGTGTCGCCTTCCTATTGGGGCGGGTGGGAGGAGGAGAAAAAGAACCGTTTTTCAAATTTCAAACGTATTTTTCTTTCAAACCGTAAGTCCGTTTTCGAATTCGTTGAAGCATGATGTTGTTTAGAATTAATGCTACAAAATGAGATCTAATATGAATATTTTTTGAAATTTTGAAATTCGGATTTTTCGTCAACATTTTGAATGTACCTGTTAACATTTTTTTTCACTGTGTCAACATTTTTTATGTGCTATGTCAATATTTTTGGCCAAAATGTTGACTCTGTTATTTGAAAATGTTTGAAACTGTTGTTTGAAAATGTTGGACGGTTTAGTCGGTAAACTAAGTTGCTTTAAGTGGATCAAATTTGATGGCTATTGGCTGACCTATAACTTGAATTTTGTAGGACAACCTATGCATTGAGGTCCCCACTTCACACGGCTTCAGCAAGCCTCAATTGACGGCAAACCCTGACCAAGTTCCTCCCGTCCGCCGGCAATGGCGCTGTCCAATGCCGCTTCAAACAAACGACCGCCGTGTTAATTGACAACCTCCGGGGGGAGGAGGTCTTCCTTCGGATCGCCTCCCC
>JAAXCT010002280.1:0-83666 GCA_012490785.1 Eragrostis nindensis | reverse complement strand
AAAGCAGGGGAAGACGAGAACGAGAGTAACAGTCGACAGGAGGAGCCTATCTTTGGGCTTTTCGGTGTATATTGGGCTTGATTACATGGGCCTTACAACGCCATACATTGTGTTACGGGGGGCTGGCTTCTTCATCATCAGCTTTAACCTGATGGGCCTACTAGCCCATCCTATCAATTGGCGGGACGGGCTATGGCCATTTAGGTCCATACAAAAGGACTGAATGAAGAGATAAGAAACGACGTGTTCCTAAAAAAAGATAAAAAACGACGTAACGTACGCTCACAACGAGCTCCGTCGGGTAAAAGTCCAATCTCCTAACGTTTGTTGACTCCGGTCTCGTTGAACCAAAACCTTAATTAAAGTTTCGGCCTGCGACCAAACAAGGCACTTGCGTGGACTTGTACTGCCGGCAATCGTGTGTTCCTGTGTCTGAATACGTTGCCGGCTACCGACAATGTGATAGTGCACAGATTACAGACTGATGCTGACCTGATCTTGGTAGTGGCTTCTTGACTGACTGGGTGAATATCGTGCCAGGTGAAAGAAGCTGATGCAGATTACAAGTTCAGTTCTCCGGGGATGAAGAACAAGTACCAGACGAAGAGCAGAAGAGCGGTCAAATTTAAATTGGACCGTTAGGATAAAAATGAGAGCGTCGTCAGTGCCGTTGCCTTCAAAAGGTACGCTAAATGTTGGCATGTCAGATTCTGCTTCACTATTCACATCCTCCTGACCTAACTTTGATTTACACGCTAAACTCAGGTAGTTCTGTATTCAGAGAAATTTAGGCCTCTCCCTTCCCTACACGAAAGGGGAAGATGAGCGGTGTTTACTTAATTTTTCTCGTGTGACACGACAGAGGTAGTTACACCGGAGAAGTCGTCTTCTTTGGAGTAACGTTTCTGTTTCCGTCCAAATTACATCTCCTGTTGCAAATAAATTTCTCCAAATGGCCGTGGGGCCTGAAAGGTTGTTCGAACTTGTGGTGCTTCATTAATCACAACTGTTTGCATCCGCTGAACCTGAACGGCCCCAGCACGACCGCGTGGATGGAGAATGTGTCGTGTCGGTGTCGCCAGCCTCTTAAACACACCACTGAGTAGAGGAAGAAAATAAACAGAGAAAAGGTAAACTGGTAGTATTACCAAACGTAACAGTCATTATACGAGGTATGCAGTGAACGGTTCATCTAAAAAAAGGGTCCATATTTGAAGTCTGAACGGTTTTTCAGGAAACTGGTTTGCGTGTAGCCCAAAATTTCCGGATTTCGGCTATTCGCAGTGAGCTCATGAGCTGGTCAGCTGGAACCACTTTGGCTGGTCGCTGTGTTCTCCACCTTCCCCAAACCAATAACCAGTCAGTGCCCACCACCCAAACTCGTCGAACTCAAGCCTACTCCACCAACAAGGGCCTGCAGCTGCTCCTCTTCTGCCTCCGCTTCTCTCTTCTCTTCTCTTCTCCCAGATCCCGCACCAAAGACATCAGATCAACCGATCTCGATCTCCATCGCGCCTGCGAATCTTGCGATGCGCCGAGCAGTAAAGAAGAGGAGGGTGCGTACGTGAATAGCAAAAAAAGATTAAAGAAGAAGGGAGGGAGGGGAGAAAGAAGCTCCCCCAGATGAGAATGGGGAAGCCGCAGCACGGCAACGGGCGGAGCAGGAGCCCGTTCCTGACGTCCTACGCGTTGACGCTTGCCTTCATCACCTTCGTCTCCGTGCTCTACTTCAAGGACTTCTCGTCCACGCTCCACCAGCCCTTCCTCCACCGCCCGCCGCGCCACCACCGCCGTCAGATCAGCCGCCCCCGCGGCCACCACGTAAGCCGCCGCCGCCCTCCTCGGATCAATCTCTATTAAAGCAGTGCAGGTGAATGCGTGCGTGCTGACAACAAGCTTTGCCTTTGGTGTTCTGTTGATGGTTAGAGAAGGCCGAGGAGCAGCGCGCGCCGCCGCCGCAGCTGCCGTTCGCCGTGGGCGCGGCCCCGGCGGGGTGCGACGTCGCGCAGGGCGAGTGGGTGTACGACGAGGCGGCGCGCCGTGGTACCAGGAGGAGGAGTGCCCCTACATCCAGCCGCAGCTCACCTGCCAGGCGCACGGCCGCCCCGACAAGGGTTACCAGCACTGGCGATGGCAGCCGCGTGGGTGCTCGCTCCCAAGGTCCGTACTCCTTGCCGTGTCTTTCTTTCCTTCCTTGCCGTTCATCTGCTTCCCTCCTTTTTACTCCAATTTTCTGCTGTGACCTGTGAGCAACCGTCTCTCATACTTCTGATTAGACGAGAAACTGCGGTTCTGGGTTGTGATCTCTATCCGGAAGGCGCTGGATCAAAGATCCACTGCACTGCACTGCACTCTTGTTTTCAAACTTCTTCTCACTGCTAGTAGGAAGTTAATTAGAGCATAGTTTCCTTCCTCGATCAAATTAGAGTCGACAGTGACTTGGGTTGGAAGGAACTTGCCAATTGGGCGGTGTGGACTGTTAGGTTCTCACGGCCTGCCGGAGCGGCGGAAAACGGCAAGATTTCGTGGCTGTTGTCGGCACTCGGCACTGTTTGGACCATCCGAACGCGGCCACGGGCAAGCGCTCGGCACGCGGCGTGCGCGAGCGTCAGAGCCCCCCGGTGGCGCGTCCGGGTTGGTGGCGGCCGCCGAGGCCGTACCACCTCGCAGGTCAGGCGTGCTCGCGCCGGCAGCCAGCCATTACGGCGCCATGTATGGGCGGTGGGGCGCGGCCGTGCGACACGGCACGGCACGGGTCCATGCGGCGAGGCCAGGAAGAGGCGGCATCTGGCCTGGCGTCTCACGTACGCGACGCGTGCGGCACGGGCTCTGGGGCGCCTCGGTCGTGGCATCTGCATTGATGCGGGCGGGGGCTGTTGGGCGGCCGAGCGACGGCGATGCGGTATCGTCGGTGCTTTTCACTCGGAACACACGAACGATGGGTTCGTGATCCTTGCCGTGTGTGTCATCAGATCGTCGTCAAGGTCGCCGGCCGGCCGGCCCACGCGCCATAAAAGATGCGAGATTTCTTCATGCGGCGAGACCGCGGTCCATGGCGCGTCTCCCATGCGGGCTCCAGTTGTCGCTGCCCCTGGCTGGCTCCCGTGCCGGGAGCGTTCGCGGCTGTGGGGCCTTCGAAGTCTTGACTCCTTGCGCCGCGGCCTGCGTGGTTCCGGGCGAGCCAGGGCGTCACGTGGGAGCACGACGGGTTCGACCAGCAAAAGAGAGAGCCGGCCGAAAGGTTTGGCGTAATGGAACGGGAATACAGCCGTACAGCGTTTTTTAGCGTCGCCCTGGCCCATCCATCGTCCATGGCCATGGATGGATGGAGACACACGGGCCCTGTATAGTCGCACGCGCGGCTGAATTACGCTCCCTTTTCTGAGGATCCCGTCTGGATTCAGCGATTGTTTCTGGTGCGCGGTTTGGTGCACTGTTGCTGTCGAACCTCATTCTATCAGCGCAGTGCTCTTACGATGTTGATGGAACTTAATTGGGGCTTTGGACTCCTTGTATGATTACCGATGTGACGTGCGAGGGACCTGACGGTGGTACGTGGCATGGAGTTGGAGGTTTCCAGCTGTTTTGAGATTACGGGACACCGTTTTGTTTGTGGAGAATCCATTCCCTTTGACTCAAAAGACTCACTGTCGTTGCTTTTGTTGCATATTGAACATGTTAGTTAGCTAGTGCTCTAGTAATAAATATGAAAACTCAAATCTCATACTATTAAATCCAGACTTGACAGTTTTGCGTGTCAAATATCGGTGCTGCATTTGGATTGTTAATCAGATTATGTGGTTCTTCAAGTGTTCGCTTATCTAAGATGTGTATCATAACCTGGAAAATGTCATACATTGCAGCTTTAATGCGACTCTAATGCTAGAGACGCTACGGGGCAAGCGCATGCTGTTTGTTGGAGATTCTCTAAATCGAGGACAATATGTGTCGTTGGTTTGCCTCCTGCACCGGGCTATCCCTGAGAGCGCCAAGTCCATGGAGACATTCGATTCACTCACAGTTTTCAGGGCAAAGGTATTTATATATTTCTTTTCCTTTTACAAATAAGTGGAAACTTAAGAAAAACAGTTCCGAAACGTTGCTCCAGATACAGCAATGTGGTGACCTGCAACATTGCTGTTCATTGAACTTGAACCAATAACTTATATTAGTCATGCTTCTCAAGTACATGAATTGCTTAATGAAATAAATCTGCAAGCGTGCTGTAGGATCTTCTCCTTCTGTTTTATCCACGGGAAAAAATGTTACTAGAGCAGTCTATAAAGTTAAAAAAAGACAGACTCTACATTGAATGTACACATCTTAAAGAAAAGGTTTTAAGGCCTCATTTTTTGCTCTTATGGCGTTGTTTCTTTTCTTTGTGAGCTACATCCTTGATTTGCTTCCACAATACTGAATAAACTTCACTTTGCATTTTTGCTAGGACTACAATGCTACCATTGAATTCTATTGGGCTCCCTTTCTGGCTGAGTCAAATTCTGATGATGCTGTTGTGCATCGTATTGCTGATCGAATCGTAAGGGGAACATCCATCGAAAAACATGCCAAGTTTTGGAAGGGGTCTGACATTTTGGTGTTCAACACATACCTTTGGTGGATGACTGGACAAAAGATGAAGATTTTGTAAGTATATTTATTCCTTTAGTATGACAAGTGCTTTCACTATCTGTTTGAAACGGAAGTTTCCTGGCACTTGAAGAAATATGGATTGGAGATCATGAATGTGACATTTTCTCGAAAGAGCATTAGCGTTGAACAATAGTTCCATGGTTAACATAACCTTGACTAATGGAGCTACCACAATCGTTCTTATCTTTTGAACTCCTTATAATTCCAGGCGTAACTCTTTTGAAGATAAAAGCAAGGACATCATAGAAATGGAAACAGAGGAAGCCTATGGAATGGTACTGAATGCTGTGCTGAAATGGGTTGAGAGCAACATGGACCCCAAAAAGTCGAGAGTATTTTTCGTCACTATGTCACCCACTCACACCAGGTAACCTAGCCGTAATGCTTAATCTGTTTCCAAACTTTTCATGGATATGCATGAAAATGACCTATTAGAGCTGCACATATCTGGTCATCAGCACAAGCACCAGAAACCCTTTGGTCTATGACATGCCAAAGATTGATACATGCTTCTGTGTTCTGTCAATAGGAGTAAAGATTGGGGTGAAGATACGGATGGAAACTGCTACAACCAGACAACTCCTATCAAAGATTTATCCTACTGGGGGCCAGGCACTAGCAAGGGCCTGATGCGCGTCATCGGAGAAGTGTTCAGCACGTCTAAGATGCCTGTTGGAGTTGTGAATATCACCCAGTTATCTGAATACAGGAAGGATGCGCACACTCAGATATATAAGAAGCAATGGAACCCTCTAACCCCTGAGCAGATCGCAAACCCAAAGAGCTATGCGGATTGCACGCATTGGTGCCTTCCAGGACTCCAGGACACGTGGAACGAGCTGCTCTACTCGAAGCTCTTTTTCCCCTGAGCTAAGGTTGGGGCATTTGGGAGATTTTGGTATGCTGATTCTCGTATTCTCTATGACTGAACACAAGTCGCTGAATTGCGTCATGAAGCCTGGGAGCATAACATAACATCTTGGGAGGCTCGCTGTATGCTGGAGAACCGCTCGCTGACATCGTATAGGTCCAACATTTCTGAAGAACAGACACAGTATGGAAGCGCTGTTGTAGTTAATGAAAGGCCACTTGTCCATATTGTAAACAAGCGGCTTCGTGTTGTTGATATACTATTCTTTTATTAAACACGAGTGCTGAAATTGCACCAGATGACCTTAATATATGCTTTTGTAGTCATCTGAAGCTTTGTCTGCTCTTTTGTTTTTCGATGTGCATGCACAGATGGAAAGCCTTACCCTAGTACATGGGAAATGCGGTTCGCACCTGAGGTGTGTGCGCCAAATACTTGTGAGTTTCAAAAATTCTTAGATACTGTGTATGACGTAAGAATCTGAAAAAAAAGGGAACAAATACCAGTGTTATGAGTTTTTTTCATACGAACATTTAACTTTCCTTGTGTTATATTTTCGAAAAACATTAGCAAGTGTTCATGATGCATCATCAGCTGCATCTGAGAAAGATTGCTGATTTTTTTGAAAATGGGTGTGCATACACCTTTGCTTCATGGGCCAAATATCAACGGGCCGGTCGGCCTTGATTCACCGGACCCATCATATGCTTTCCAAGGCCACAAAAGAATTTCGTTTTCCTGTTATTCTAGGCTCAACGACAACAAATAGTTCGTTTAAGAAACAACAATTAAACAAGGGTAAACGATCATTTGAAAATTAACTTTGCTGTAACTAAAGTACTAGCATTGAACCCCTGGCCATATAGCGGGTCGGTATCTGATGGTGATAGACAAACAGAGTGTGGAGCAGGGTTGTTGACTCTGCTGTTGCTGCAGATAACCGCTCCTATCCGGTGGTACCAGTATAATTAGGTAGCTAACAGAACCCCTAATCCCAGTGCCCTCGTCCTCTTGTTAGGAGCTCGTAAAAGTAGCCTTTTTAGCCCATGAAACGTACCTGGCACCAACCCCTCCTGTCCTGCGACACTTCCAACAAGAGTTTATTTTATTAAGGTCCGAAACAAAGACTGTGGCCCTGCATTCCAGTCCAGTACAATGAAACACGTGCAAACAGGAAGGGATACTTTACGAACATCTTGACTTGCAGCAACGTTTAGTGATGCGGCCATACATGTACTGGCAGTGGATTAGTAGTAAGTAGTAGAAAACAAGTTCAGCGGTCGTACAAAGCTACAGCTGTTCTGCGAATGCACCGTGGTCAGAACTCAGAAACTGAGCTGAGCCATCCAAGGGAGTTGCTGAGTGCAGCTCGATCTTTGATTTGATTCCAAACGGAATCATTTCCAGCACTTCCACGCACCGTTCACATTCCTTATCGGCGCGCAGCTTTAACGCCGGCAACCTACCTCGTAGCACAGAAACTGCTGTGCGGAAAGCATGCGACACCTGCACGAACGCCAGCGCGCGCGGCCCGCAGCCGCACCATGCTGTTTCATGAGTGCTCTGCTCTTCCCTTGGTCCGCGCTTGCAAGCCGTTCCATTGCTGGCTGACCACACATGCATAAAGGTTTTTTTTTTTTTTTGAAAAAATGTTACAGCTTTAACCTGCAGGTGCCTGAATTATCGATTTGATTGCAGCGGATCGAAGCAAATGACAACCTACCGGTCATTTGGTGTGTGCGCCTACTCCCTCTCTCTCGCTCTGTCCTACCTCGGTCCATTCTCTAAACCACCAATTTGACATTTTAATGCCGCAAATTAAAAGGAGGTGGCAAAAGGTGGTTGGTGCTTGCGAAGGTTGCTTATTAACTCTCCAAAGCTCATCATCACCCTTTCCAGTTTCCATGAGCTGCTGCTCGTGGAGTAGTATAATCTCTGCTCGTTGAAATTAGACACTCTGTATATATATAGATGTTGATCGTCGCTCCGGTTTGAACTTTTGGATGATGTTTTTCTTTTTACACCACTTTTGGATGATCTTGCCTTGAGCTCACAGGAATGTACGGTACGGATGCTGGTCCTACCTGCATTGGCAGCGTTGGGTTCGGATCAGACATGCATGTTTGAGCTGGCACGGGCCCGACGAGAACGAGGATGGCTGGCTATGCGCCCATGCTCAGTAAAAAAATCTGCTGGCGAGAGGTGATGACAGATGATAGTACTCTAATGCCCACGCGGTTGTCTTGAATGAAAGTTCAAATTCAAAACCTACAGCTGGTGGTGTACAGCAACAGCGTGCACGTACGCGTACGTTACGTACAAGCGACGGAGAAGGACAGGTTGCTGGTGAAACGGGCCGCGTCATCGTCACGAACGCTCGGTGCGTGCGCCACCGGCTCGTCAAAAGGCGCATCAAAACGACATTGCTGGCCGCGTCCGGCCCGCGGCGTGCGACGCCGCAACGGCCAGCACTCGCGCGCCGGGCACGGCCGTCTTAAATTAATGAAGCAGCAAGCAGGTTGGTCGCGAGCGCCTTGACCTGCACAGAGTCGCTGGGTTGGCGCTGGCGCGCGTCGATGCTGCTAGTGCACGTTTCGACGTTGCTGCAACGGGAAAGGCGAAAGCGATGCCGTCTGGTGAGACCCCGTGACACTTGGACGGAATGCCGTCGTCGTTGCCGCATGCCTGCGCCGATGCCGGACAGGGCGTTCGTTCCCCGGCCAGTCCATGGAACGGAGCGCTTCAACATTTTCTGCTAGTAATCGCCATGGTACAGCAACCGCATTACTGCACCAAATCCCCTAAAGCTTCGAAAGCACACATTTCCGCGTTTGCTTTGGTTGCGATACCAGAAAACCTCACCAAACGCATATGTACCTGCTCCGCGCCCTTTTAAACCTCTGCTTTCTCCATTAACTTTGCTTGCAAGACGGAAAAACCGCACGCCTTTTTTTTTTTCATTTATTCTTTTTAAATTTCCTGCTTTCTCATGGTGTTGTCATCATCATGCAGCAAACTGGGTGAAAATTCAGTAAAACACGTGCACCATGCATGTTTGGTCTCTCTTACTATTTTTTTTGGGGTCATGTCCGTGGCTGGCTGTCACCGGATAACGCAGGGTTTAGGTGCACCAAATGTCCAAATGGTGCGAGGTAGCCTGAAGTGAAGGAGCAAGATACTCTCACCTAAAAGGGTTCATCTCTTTTGCGGAAACTGAGAGGAGTCTCTTGTTTCTTTCAACAGAAGCAGGGTGCTGCCTTACGTTTAACTGCACCGCATGGTTAGGTCCATACGACTGTTTCTGTGACCTACAGCCATGGCACGCTACATTTACGCACTAGCTGTACACTCGATAATAGGAGTACTACTATTATTTGTTGAGTTTTACGGATAGAAACCTGTAACCCATTCGTCTTCCTCAAAAAAAGAGAAACAAGAAGAGGAGGGGGGAGTTCTATTCATTGCGAACCATCAAGCCTCGTTGTGGTGCTGGAGTCAACAAGGTCCCAAGGAATTCCAAACCTGAAGCAGTTCGTGCACAGCAGAAACGCAGAAAAGAGAAATGTAAGTAACACTGAATCAATGATGGTAAACGAAATTCCATGGAGCAAAACCCCAACCAAAAAGAATCTGCCCCTCCTGCTCACCTAACCCGGGAGTAAAAATCCCAACGACCGTCCAGTACGCCATGGAGCAGATTTCTTCATAAAAAACCATTGACAAAAGCTCCCTGATGTCGTCCTGCACACGACGACGGTGCGGTTGTTAGAGTGAGTGAGTACTCTAGGTCAGGACGAGAAGAGCTGGACCCCTGTCTCTGTCCCCTCCCTCCCTCGGCACTCTATATCCGATGGATGACAACGAGTCTACCTCGGTCACTGACTGAAATTGGAGCAGTAGCTCTCCCGCACCCAGATCCCAATGCGCCCCGTCGCGTCCCTGTAAACCCAAGTCACCGAGCCATTCCGCCACCCGTGTCGTCGCGCGCAGCCACGATGAAGCTCCTCGCCGTGCTGGCGCTCGTCGCCGCCGCGGCGCCGTTCCTCCGCGTCACCGGCCAGGTACGCAAACACGAGAGATTCCAGAGCTGGACGAACGGAGGCCGTCGGGTGGCTCCGGCAAATGGGGCCTAAAATCTTTGCCATTGTGCAGCAGGGCGACGGGGCCGGCGGGCCGCTGCCGTTCGCCGTGGGCGCGGCGCCGGCGGGGTGCGACATCGCGCAGGGGGAGTGGGTGTACGACGAGGCGGCGCGGCCGTGGTACCAGGAGTGGGAGTGCCCTTACATCCAGCCGCAGCTCACCTGCCAAGCGCACGGCCGCCCCGACAAGGGATACCAGCACTGGCGGTGGCAGCCGCGCGGGTGCTCGCTGCCCAGGTACGGTTAATTCCGAGCACCCAGTCCCCTTACTCTCGCCGGCGCCGGCCGCTCGGCCGCCGGCCTTCTCTGTCTTTCTCTGTCGTACATTCCGCCGTCGGTGATTGGCAGTGGCGTGCGTCGGTAGCAAGAATCCTATGCTTCCTTTCTCGCAAGAACCCGTGGCCCTGCTTTGCTCTGCCTCATTACTGTACTAGTACTAACTTGCAAGAAACCGTGACGAGTGATGGAGAGAAGTTGCTATTCCTCTGCTTTTGTAAAGGTTAAAAGGACACGCAGTAAAACTAGTGCTTACTCGTAATAGCTCAGCTCAGCTGCCATCTTGAGTGATGCGCTGACTTGTGACTACTAGCTAGGACGGCAATAATGCATGCGCACAGCCAGCAGTGATGTCCAAGCACGCAGAGGACAGAACAACGAGGGTTGGTGAGCCATGTTCTTGTGGTGGGAAAAGGTTGCGATACTGGCCGTTAACATTACTTGTAGAGCTGTGAATTGCAAATTTGCAAGAGAGCTTGTCGGTGTTTAGCGATAGATTTAGGCCCGCTTTTGAGTTACTACTGCCACAAGTATAGTACTATAATAATTAGCAAATGGTCTCGTAACTACTAAAAAGGTTTCTACAAAATTAGCAAATGGTCTCGTAACTACTAGCAACGGTATCAAAAGTACAAAATCATACTATACTTGATTAAAGTTCCAGTTCAAATTTGCAGCTGACTTGGTCCATAAACTTTGACTCATAAGAGCATCTCCAGCAGGGCATGTAAAACAGAGCCCTTAAAATGTCATATAGGGGCTGGCATGTATTTCTGGGGATCACAAACTGCTGCCCACTCCAACAGTGGCCTTTAAAACAGAGCCCCTATTCTTTTTTCTTCCTTTTTTCCCAGCATTTCACATGTACTTCTAATGTTTGAGCATCATAACAATTCAAACTCAAAAACTTCTAACATGTAGAATTCAAATACATTCAAACCCACAAATTCAAAGCGAACAATTCAAATTCAAATTCGAAAACATAAATCCAAATTTCGCATAGTCCACACGTACACATCCAAAGTAGAGATACATAGTTTGAACTTGACATAGTTCACACATTGACATCTAACTAGTTGCGTGCCGACTGAACCATGGAAGGACCACAAGTGCTCCACGAGGTCTTCACGAAGTTGCTCATGCCCTTCCTTATTTCGAATTTGGCGGTGGATTGATAGGAACTCCTCCAATAGGACTGGATCACGACGCTCATAGTCCTTCGGGGTCAATGCAGGAATACTCTCATCGCAGGAGCATCCAATACAGTGCATATTCAGCTAAGCAAGCAAGTAGCAGGCAAACAAGCACTGCGTAGCCCACGATTCAACAATTGATTCGACCACAATTTAATCAAGTGGCAGTGCAGGCAGCAGTAGCTACCGGCAATAGCATACAACATCACAGGCGCATATAATCTCTAATCCAAGCAAGCAGGCAGGCACTAGTTCGCAACTTTATCACACAGCAACAACAACGAGCAAGCACAATAGCACGGACTGTCGGCAGGCACGCGGCCGGGGCTGTCACGGCCAACGCGCTCGGGGCGGGCGCGCGCGGCGCGGGCACGCGGCCAGGCGGCAGCGGCATGCACGCGCGGCGCGGGCGTGCGGCCAGGGCGGCCACGGGCCAGCGCGGCAGGGGCGGTCACGCGGACAGCGCAGCCGGGGCGGGCGCGCGCGGCGCAGGCGCGACCAGCGCGGCTGGGGCGGGAACACATCTGGGGCGTCGAAGTTCGGCTGAGCGGCGCGTATGGCGGCGGAGCTCGGCCAGGCGACGCGCATGGCGGCGGAGCTCGGCCGGGCGGTGCTGTTGTCAGCGGAGCTCAGATCTGAGCCAGAAAAGGAGGGAAGGGGAAGGTCAGGGACTCACCGGCGAAGAGGAGGCGGTGTGGGAGGTGACGCGACGTCTCAGACCCGCGGCGCGTCGAATCTTGGCAAAGAGGGCAGCGGGCAGGGGGCGGGCAGGCGCGGGAGGAGGCGGGGCGTGGGGACGAAGCTGCGGGAGGGGGAGGGGGGGATGGGGAATTGTGGGGCCCACGAAAAATGGGGGGGGGGGGGGGGGGGGGGGGGGGGGGGGGAAGGGTGGGCGTGCATGAAACAAAGGGGTTGTGAGGGTGAGATTGGGGGCCTGAGTAAAATAAAGGCTTTGATAGGGGCTCTGCTGGAGTTAAATTTTTGCTCTGGGCATTCAAATATAAGATAGGGCCCCTGTTAGGGGCCCTTCTGGAGATGCTCTAATAAGCAGGCCGTGAGGCCCATGCATGTTTGTGGCCTTGGGAACCATCTCTTTCTGATGATGCAATGTCTGACCAGACTATACTCTCTCCGTCCTAAAATAGTTGTCACTGGACATCATGTTTGACTCTTCGTCTTATTCAAAAAAATTATTTAAATATAAAAACAAATATGTCATGATTAAAATATATTCAATGATAAAACAAATTGTAAAAAAATAAATAAAATTTGTGCAAAAAATTTGAATAAGACGAGCAGTCAAAAAAGTCAACAACGACATCTATTTTGGGACAGAGGGAGTAGCAAGGAAGGGTAGTGACTACTGACAAGCTATGAGATCATTAACATACGACTCATTTGGGGCAAGATCAGTATCTCAAAAAAAAAATTGTGGCAAGATCAGGAGGTTAGGTTAGGTTTTAAAAACGGGACGTTTCAGTGGGGACGAAATGGATAGTAGAACAGAACCAAAACGTGCCCGATCGTTCGTGGTCCTGGCCTCAGAAGGGTCACGGATTAATTGGGTGCGAGGTCATGCGTCGTGCAGTGGACATGTTCCGGTTTTTGCATTTCGCTGTTGGAGAACCACACCGACTGAGAGGCTAAGTGGGGATTCATTATTTGGTGATCGCAACATTTGACGCATTTGAAATGCAGTCGAATTTGACGGGCGATTTCGATTCAGAATTTTCAGCTCTGTTACCTTTCAAATGCGTCACATGTTCCGCAATTTCATTTTCAGTTCACTGAAACTATGGATTACGTACTGAAAATTGAAATTTGACGAGTTGCAGCTTCAACGCGACGATGATGCTGGAGATGCTGCGCGGCAAGCGGATGCTGTTCGTCGGCGACTCGCTGAACCGCGGGCAGTACATCTCCCTGATCTGCCTCCTCCACCGCGCCATCCCCGATGGCTCCAAGTCCTTCGAGAGCGTCGACTCCCTCAGCATCTTCAGAGCCAAGGTACAAACTTGCCGGTGCTTCCGACGTGTCTATATCTGCCTTGTTGTTTGTTGTCAATTTCTTGTGCAGGACCATTGCTTACTGAATATATATGATCTTTGCATTGTCCCAGGACTATGACGCGACGATCGAGTTCTACTGGGCGCCGATGCTCGCCGAGTCCAACTCCGACGACGCCGTGGTGCACCGCATCGACGAACGGGTCATCCGCGGCGCGCCCATGGACAAGCACTCGAGGTTCTGGAAGGGCGCCAACATCCTGGTGTTCAACTCCTACCTCTGGTGGATGACGGGGGAGAAGATCCAGATCCTGTAATTCCCAGCTCCCCCCAGTCATTTGAAGTTTTTGTCTGAACAATACAAACTGTATAGAACTCCAGGAGTATATGCGATGAACTGACTGATCTCTTCCGTGGTTTCAGGAGGGGCGCCGACTACGACATGAGCAAGGACATCGTGGAGATGCAGGCCGAGGAGGCGTACAGGCTGGTGCTGTACCAGGTGGTCCGGTGGCTGGAGCACAACGTGGACCCCAGGAACTCGAGGGTGTTCTTCGTCACCGCGTCGCCAACGCACACAGAGTCAGCTCCCGATCAATCTCACTCTCATTGAGTCCGCATATATCATCATCAATTCAGTAGTCCCTTAACTGACACAGCGACATGCAACACCTGCCACTTTCGGTCAACACAGTAGCAGGGATTGGGGCGACAAGACGGAGGGCGGCAACTGCTACAACCGGACGTCGCCGATCGGCGAGGCGTCCTACTGGGGCAGCACGAGCAAGGCGATGCTGCGTGTCACCGGCGAGGTGCTGGCCGAGTCGCGGGTGCCGGTCGGGGTGGTGAACGTGACGCAGCTGTCCGAGTACCGCGCCGACGCGCACACGCAGACCTACAAGAAGCTGTGGGCGGAGCCGACGCCGGAGCAGCGCGCCGACCCCAGGAGCTACGCCGACTGCACGCACTGGTGCCTCCCCGGCGTGCCCGACACATGGAATGAGCTGCTCTTCTGGAAGCTCTTCTTCCCCGCCAACGACCAGGTGCTCTGATCCATGCGCGAGCCGGAGTACATAATTAGCCCATGTGACATCGATCGATCGCGATCGCGGGAATGTAGAGTAACAAATGAATCGAGCCAGTGCTGTACATGCGTGCGTCGAACGCTTGATTAATTACCTGTCTCTGTGGAACATAAACCAGGGGTGGCTGTGGGTGTAATCAGTTTTCTTTTCTTTTTCCTTTTCTTTTTGGTCAATGATGTAATCAGGCTCTTTATTGAATGATAAAGAAATGCACGAATCCTTGAAAAATTATTGTTGTCAAAGCTGTAAATTAAGATTACATACTGTATAATCTCCAAAAAAAAAGAAGGTAAAATCTGGCGCGTTGTCAACGTTGACGTCACCAGTTTTAACCATCTATATTGAACAACTAGGAAATAATATCACCATTCACCAACCTCAAAAACCTCATGTTCTAGCAGAGTTGTGCGAAGTTGAAAAGCTTGTATCCCCAACAGTGTACCAAAACTAATTGCTTTCAATAAAGCAGGTTATGGCTACTTTCACAAAAAGAAAATTATGTTATTTGTACAAATCATACCCACTGACTGCAGTAATTTTGTTTTGATATTCCGGCAACTACTCCTCGGAGAAAGAGAAACTCCACAGGGAGAAGTGAATTGGGCTAAAAAAGGAAAAGGCCTCGACAATCTATAAGACTGACTCCAACAAGTATTGCAAATTTGAGATGCAAAACAGGTTTGGCTGTCGTCTACAGGAGCAGAGGCGTCATGCATTTCGTGCCATCTCCAACAGCAGAGATGCATCTCGCGTCCAACGCCGTCGCGCCACCACAGCTCGCCGCCGCTGCTCCAAGGTTGAGGTTGAGCTGCTCCGGCTGCTCCGAGGTCGAGGTCTAGGGGCCCGCGTCTCGCCGTCCTTCTCGCGCTCATCGTCGTCGCGGCGGTCCTCGGCCGCCCCCGCCCCCGCGCGCGCGCGCCCCGCCCCCGCCGCGAGCCCGCCCCGCCGCGCGCCGCGCGCCCGCCGACCCCCAGCCGCCCGCCGCGCCGCGCGTTCCGCTCGCCGCCGCGCATTCCGTTTTATGTGCAAGGTGAGAGGGAGGGACGCCACAAACGAGCTCCTCCGCCCGCCATTGCCGCCGACAAGCCAAAGCATCGCGCCGCCGATTCACTCCACCCCAGCTCGTGCCCGACCCCGCCAAAGACGCGCCGTGAAGTCCTCTTCACAACCCCGGGAGACCTCGTCGACGCCGCCGTCTCATTCGCCCGGAATCTCACCTTCTTCCCCGACCACGTTCGCCGGCCGCCGTCACGTCCTCGCCGGAATCCCAGTTCTACGGCACGCCACCGGCCGATTCCTCGCGTCGGCTGAACCCTTGAACTCCCGCGCACCTCTGGAGGGTGATCTCGTCGACGTTCGTGCAGTCCTCCGCCCGCCCTGCGCTCGCCCGCGCCGCGCGCCGAGCCCGCCCCTGTGCCGCGCGCCTGAGCTCGCCCGCGCCGCGCGCCGAGCCCGCCCCTGCGCCGCTCGCCGAGGTCGACTCCGCCGCGCGCCGAGCCCGCCCCCGCCGCGCCCGCCTGCCGCGCCGAGGCCGCCCTCGCCGCCTGCCGAGGCCGCCACGCCGCACCTGAGCTCGCCCTCGCCGCGCCGCACCCGAGCCTGAGCTCGCCCTCGCCGCGCTGCCATGCACGGCGTCGGGTACAGCAGGGGATTCCACGCCGGCGCGCGAGGCCATGGCGGCGCAGGGGCGGGAGGGGGCCAGGTGGGCCCGGCCGTGACGAGCCTAAACCCTAAACCCTAAACCCTAAACCCTAAAACCCTCTCTCCTCATGCAAACTGCATTGCCTTTTGGCTCTCTTTGTTGGAGATGAAAACAGCGTGAACAGTGCCGCGAGGGGAGGCAAAAATGCATTTGGCTGCCCTTGTTGAAGTCAGCCTAATCACACAGGGTTTTGCCACATGGAAGGGAAATAAGGGAGCATTTGCCTGTTGGAAGCTTTAAATTTTGTAGTATAATATGGATGTCTCAGCTTGACGTTTAACAGATTGATATAACATTTTCTTTATTGATATTTGTTGTCATACTAAGATGTTTCTTTTTTAACATATCAATCTACCAAAATGACAAGCATGGAACTTATAATTCACCAGTGTTACAAAAGTGTTAAAATAGGGTTATGAATTTCATTAGACCTAATAAACTCACTCAATTAGCAGTGAATTTTGTTGTAAATGGATTGGAAAATCATGCAATGAAGAAAGCGGAGGGAACCGGTGAGACGGTCTTTCATTGAACTAAACAGAGGATTCTCTAGCCTTAGGTTCAAGAGTATCATCATGTTGCTTCTTATTTCATCATTTTGAATATTGAGATTTTGCCATCTGTAGTATTCTATCTTCATCATTATACATTCCCTACACATTACGTACACATCAGATTAGCGAGAAAATAAGATCCCAATTAACATCATAGGGAACCTCTTCAAGTATTTTGAGAAACTATTTAAACTTAGTGTCTTCCCATTGAATGAAATTGATACATTATTTGCTACCATGACATTTGCCCTTGCCTTTCAAATCTTCTCAAAGTTTACATAAAAAATCTCTAAATTGAAGTGGGTAGGGTTGCCGGTTTCTCTTGTAAAGTGAGATGTGAGTGAAAAAGGTAACATTAAAGTATACCTCATCATAGATCATTCCTCTAGCTGCATGTGGATTTTTTTTTTTTGGTTTGTATGCGCATTCACCTCCACCGGATGCATTGACTACTATGGCACACTAAAAGGTAGTGATAGTCCCTAGAGAAAGCGACGTGGAGTGTAAATACACCATTGGTAGTGATAGCTTGAAGCAAAAACTTCTCTACGACATTAAGAAGTGTTGAAGTGTATTTGGCCCACTAACGGTACAAAGTATTTCCTTTGCACAATAACATTCTATCCAGTCACCGCCTTAAAGAGCCATGCTTCATCTGTAGCCAACTTGCAAGTAAATCAAACAAAAATAGAGATATAATGCATTCGTTTGATCAGTGAACTCCATGTGTTTAGAAATTCTTTGTGTGATTGACTACAACCTAAAATCAGATATGCAACCAATCAAAAGCTACGATTTGTGAACAGCTAATATCTTTCTCAAAACTTTTGTGATCAGCAATACTTTTACCTTAATCGCAAAAGAGACGACAAGATTCAATGTGATTCAAGTTTCAGTTATGCTGTCAAGCCTGACTAGCCTAGCGAGCAACACTACACGTCCGACCCAGTCATCCGACTGGAGTACGACCAGCATCATCACAGGGCAATAATCAGGACATCGGCGCGGGACAGCCGTCCATCAGGAGCAGTCATACCCCTGTCGAACAAGCTGGACGTACCTGTAAAGTTTTCCCTAGCCTAATTATATGTCCTAGATGATTTTTTTTTTTTTGCGAAGGGTGTCCTAGATGATTTGGACTGCCATAATTAACAGTACGTTTTATGATGGCTTCAGTTTCTTGAAAGCTGCTACTGCAGGAGCAGATACAAAAGCCTAATCCGATTTTAAAAAATAAAAAGGGCCAATCACATTGTTGTAGAATGCAGAACGACATATAGTACAACACAGGTACTCTGTTGCAAAACAGACTGACAGAAATGTCTTGTTGAAAGCAGGATCAGCAAAAAAATGCATATATTACAAAGAACAGAAGGTAGTGCTTCTCTCAGATCTCCATTAGTTTTCTACAACCAATGAATTCATCAGTTGTGACGTACAAATTGGTTCATCTAAATGTTTTGGTATAAAAGACGGTAGTTACCGAACGTATTATATGAAGATGTCGCCGCTCAAAGGAACTTCCAGTTCGCCCAAACACGATAACAAAGGCATAGCAAGTATTCAACCGCACCTCTAGCTCGTAGATACATGCATTGTAAACCAAGCTTAAAAATCGATGAATAACACATCCCAGCTACTGATCCAATCAGTTTCCGCTGCCAGTACTCTCCCTGTAGGAATCTCATTCTCACCAAATGGTGTTGGTTACAGGGCATCTGCTCCACATATAGCTTCCCCAAAATTTAATTTGCACATCTTAGCTTACAAGTCAGCGAGAACGTTATGACTTTACAAGTACATTGCAAGTAGTAATGAACAAATTGTCTTCAGGCTCCAAGCTGAAGCTTCTTCGCACCTGTTTTTTATGGTCGACAGAACCACTTCCTCACTTCTCCATATCCAGCACTACATCTACTATCAGACTAGTATGTATCCAACACCATGTTTCGGCTGAGAAGAATGGAGGCGTTGATACGACTCCCTAGTCCCTAGGCAAGGTTTAGCCGTTTAGGTGCACCGGAACGAAGTCAAGCGGCAACAACTCTCACCTAAAAGGATACTTTTACCATAAGCGACCAGCACCTGCTGCAGTGAACTGACCTGCACCATGCAAGCTAGAACTATTTGATCGTCCATGATAAAGTTCGTGCGCGCGAGCAATTGGCCGGCCTAACAACAAACTTCCTCGTCGTTCTGTCGGCCGTGCGCGCGTGTGCGCAGGACAGTCGTCGGAGTCAGTTCTCAGTCAAGATGTCCGGCAGCACCCCGCCGCGTAAAGGCCGGGGAACGACCGGCGCCGGCCGCGACGTCGACCTCGACGACGCGTGGCTGGCGGCGGAGGCGGCCAAGAGGTCCCACGCGAGGGCCGCGGTGTGGGGCGTCAGCGTCAGCGTCCGACTCCGTGGCCACTTCAACTCGTTCCTGCTGCTGGTGCTCGTGCTGCTCGCCTTCCTCGCCGTCTCGATCGGCACCAGGAACGGCAACGGCAGCGCGCCGCAGGCGCCGTCGACCTTGTCTGTCACGACAAACAAGGTAAACGGCGCCGAGCTGCAGGCGCTGACGACCTTGTCAGTCACGACAAACAAGGGGAACGGCGTCGAGTCACATGCGCCGACGACCTTGTCGGCCACGAAAAAGAAGGCAAACGACGTCGACGTGCAGGTGCCGACGACGACATCGTCGTTCAGCATCAAGAAGGGGAGCGGCGCCGTGCCGCAGGCGCCGACGACCATGTCGTCCACGAAACAGAAGGTAAACGATGTCATGCAGCAGCTGGCGCCGACGACCTTGCCGCCGGTCACCACCAAGAAGGGAAAAGGCGCCGAGCCGCTGGCGCCGACGACCGTTCTGCCGCCTTCGAATGGCACCGGCTCCAGGAACGGCGGCGGCCGGCATGACCCGGGCGAGTGCGACATGTCGTCCGGGCGGTGGGTGTACGACGACAAGGCGTACCCTCTGTACAAGGAGAGCGCGTGCAAGTTCATGTCGGATCAGGCGGCGTGCCAGAAGTTCAGGAGGACGGACCTCAGGTACCAGCACTGGCGGTGGCAGCCGCACGGGTGCGACCTTCCCAGGTACGTACGTTTACGTGTAAAATCTGTATGCATGCATGTCACAAGAACACGCAATCAGATTCTGGTGACGAATTCGTCGCGTGGTCGACGAATCCACCCACGCATGTGGAGTTGGTGGGTTCTCTACACTACACTCCAGTGTTGCACGAAGGCCTGTGCCACTACAGAGTCAAGAAGTACTAGAGACTAGAGACAGGGAATCAACGTGTCGATGACCTACTTTTGTAGAAGACGTGTATTATAATTAGAAGCGTGTAGTACTTTTCATAACAACTCAATGACGTATTGGCCAATGGCAACTGCCTTATGCGTGTGTGGCGACTGGCACTGGCAGGTTCGACGCGGTGAAGCTGCTGCAGAAGCTGCGCAACAAGCGTCTGGCCTTCGTGGGCGACTCGCTGAACCGGAACCAGTGGGTGTCCATGGTGTGCCTCATCGACACCACCACGCCGACGCTGCACAAGTACATGAGCGGCAACGGCTCGCTCGTCGCCTTCAAGATCCAGGAGTACAACGCGTCTGTGGAGTTCTACTGGTCGCCGCTGCTGGTGGAGTCCAACTCGGACCACCCGGTGCACCACCGGACCGCCGACCGCGTCGTGCGCGCCGGCTCCATCGGCAAGCACGCCAGGCGCTGGAACGACGCCGACGTGCTCGTCTTCAACTCCTACCTCTGGTGGCGCCGCCCCTCCATCAAAGTCCTCCTCCGGGGCTCGTTCGAGGCATCGGCGGCGGCGGCGCACAGGGCGGTGTACGAGGTGACGGACGGCCTGCGCGCCTTCGAGCTGGCGCTCAAGACGTGGTCCGAGTGGCTCGAGCGCCACGTGGACCGCGCCCGGACGCGGCTCTTCTTCGCAAGCATGTCGCCGACGCACCTCCGCTCCGACGAGTGGTCCGCCAGCGGCGGCGCCAACCACCGGTGCCTCGGCGAGACGGAGCCCATCCCGGGGGAGCACCGCGGGCGGGACACGGACCCGGCGTTCGCGAGCGCGGTGGAGGCGCAGGTGCGGCGGCTGGGCGCGCGCGGCGTGGCGGTGCGGGTGCTCAACGTCACGCAGCTCTCGGAGCACCGCAAGGACGCGCACCCGTCGGTTCACCGCCGGCGGTGGGACCCGCCCAGGGAGGAGCAGAGGCGGGCGCGGGAGCGCGACCCCAGCAGCGACGCCGACTGCATACACTGGTGCCTCCCCGGCGTGCCCGACGTCTGGAATCAGATGCTCTACGCGCACATCGTGTCCTCGTGACGGCGACGCGTTCTACTCCTAACGTGGTAGCACACGAAAGTCATGGCGCGTTTGCCCGTGTCACGCTTGTTAGCCAAGAGAAGTAGAGAACCAAAGTGGTTCTGCCTAATATTTACTGCCTTCTTATTATTCTTGGTACTTGGTATATCATAACGTTTCAAATATCATTTGAAATTGTATATCCAACTGATATCGTTTTGCAAGTGCGACTCAAATTAAAGCACGGGAATTGATTGCCGCCATCGAGAAATAGGCCACACGGGCCTATGCAGGTATCCTGTACAGTGGGCCTGCACAGCCCACCCAGCCCATCTAAATGGCATGACAAAAGAAACGGGAGAAAAGAAGAGTTCATTGTTATTTGAGAGTGTAAAAATTATAGCTTTCATACATTAACTATTCTAAATATATTACTCTTGTGAACAAAAAAAGTTCTTCAATGCTCATTTCTATATCCAACGAAGTATACAAAATGTCATCTCCCCTCACAAGTGTTCACTAGACTTGGGCATATCTTCTGTCAGGACAAGACGCTCTGGAGTTCAAGTACAATAGACTCAAGCATTCAATAAAATTAAGGAAGACCAGATTGGACCAACGTCCCTTAGCCCGAATCGAATGCATAAAAAGAACTAGAAGCGTTATGTTGGTATGTACTCGCTAGAAAACCAACCTAAGACATTCATAACATCTTCATTCCAACTCAAAACATCTTCAGAGTTCCTTGGTATCACCTTTTTCGTGGTATCATATTCTTTCATCATACTTGTCCGCTAGCATCACTTACTAAATGTGATTAGTGGTTGTGCAAATTACTCTGTTGAGATTGCCCACAAGCTTGGCGACCCAACTATTCTTAAGCGATTCATTGACAATGGAGATATTCCTCATTGAACACTTCATCTTCTCACATATCGCTTGCACCAATGATGTCGGTTGCTTGGTGAGATGAGAAATTCGCTAAATGTATAAGTTAGAATGTGTCCTGTAGAAAATTACGTGACATCGGTTAGCATGGATTTCGACCAAACTATTTTACCACTAATTACTTTGCTCATAATTTTAAAATGATACATGTTTTGATGCATCTTTGGCCCGGTAACGCCGTGGAGCTCGATGAAAGAGAATTATTTTGTCAATGTTATTATTTGTCTAGCTAACTTTTTTTAGCTGCTATATTAGTGTATATTGCTCGAAGGTTTGGGCAGCCCTAGCACCAAGTTGGTAACATGCACGTGGATATGAATAGTTATCGCTTGTCATATTAGATGTTCCGTGTGATAATACATGGCTGAATTGGGAAGACAACTTACATATCTTTCATGTATAATTATACTGTCATCTCATTTGTAAAAGGCTACTCGTAGTTCTGTTTTCATATCATTTGAAAAGGTGAGGGGAGAAGAGATTATGGCACTAGTTTTCTTTGGATATGTTAGATTGGTTCCTCGTGGCGCGTGTGGCTTGCTACATATAGTATCAATCATTGTGTCTCGTTGTGCCGAGTTTGCTACGTACTCTCCATCAATTATGCATTGTTCAAAAAAAAATATCCAATCAGCTAATGCTTACAATTTATATGGTACAAACAGAACTAACAAGATATTACTCGGATTACTTCCTTTAAGAGAAACCTTGAAAGAACAATGATTGACCTTATTGATCTCATGATTGTCACTAGAAAACCATGCTCCCAATTAAGGCACTACTTAATTTTCTTAACTCTTGTTTAGGCAAGTTAATTAGTTTTGATTGTGCAAGTGAACCGAAGTGGTTCTGGTTCTGCAATCACATTTCCTTTTCATTTTTTTGTATATCGTGATTGTAAAATGTATATCATATGGAAAGTACATATCAAAATGTATATAAGATTCATATATTAGATCTGGAAGATCATTGAACGCCTTGACGGTTGAGAAATAGTTCCACAAAAAATGTCCATGCATGGGCGTCCCAAAGTTACTACCTTCAGCCTTGATTCTAAAAAAAAAGACCCTACCTCCGGCCCAGTACATATCACCCGCTTCCTCTTAAATCTCCCTCTATTCTTAAACATTTGGCAATTAGGACAACAAATTAGTGCTCAGAAATTAGCTATCCTATATGTTTAGGTTTTGTAAGAAATTATAACTTGTATAATTTGGGTTTAAATGTGCACTTAACTTAGCAGTTATACTATTTTAAAATAGTTATCATTTCCAATTACAGTACTCACTCATATTTCGACCAGAACTTTCGTACGTAGCGGCAGCTGCTGTGCCCAATGAAATGTACGGAATGTCCATCTGCGAGGGGTAAGTGTTCACCAGATGTGAGACACCATCTGCTGTCGAGGCGTTTAGATGTGAGGGAACACCAATAGATTAAGGCAGATTAGATTAGAAGGCAATCCACCCCATTGCCTGCACTTGAAACAACACTTGACACTCTCTTTTTTTATATTTGCACAATGTGCACCACAAATATGCAAGTTGATGCGTAGCTGGAGGCATAGGAATCAGTAAACCTGGCGAATTTGGCTGCTCCACGCAGCATCGAAGTTGCCACAGTCAGAGCTCAAAGCTCCAATAACAATGTTCCATGCAAGCAAAGGGGCTGGGCCCCGGCAGGCTCGGATACATGGAAGCCGTAGCCGTAGCCTGTTCTTAATTGAGCTAGTGCTCGCTGTTCCAGGACACACGTAGAACTATTGGCTGCTTGCAGCACAGAAATACTCCGTACATATTATTCCTACAATACTTAACATTGGAAGCCGAAATAGGCAAATGGCAATTGAAAAAACAAAGAAGGATGGAATTAGTACCGTATGAGAATTAACCGAAATTCCTCCCAAAAGGTAGTTGAATCTGAATCTGAACATTTTCCTTTTGCATGTCTCTACTGGTCAAATTTGAACCTCACCCGTGACGAGTGCACGGCCAGGAGTAACAGTCAGGGAACATCAAATGCAACCGCGCAGAGATGGTAAATTAGAAACGCGGGAACGCGCGAGATTCCAGCAGGTCGTTGCAGCGGGCATGCGCTGCGATGCAATCACCGTCTCATTACGAGCCGTAGGCTTTTCCATGTGGAGCCGCGGCCGCAGCAGCTACCCGGCCCCCTGGGAGTAGAGATCACGCGCGGGGAGAGAGGAGGAAGAGGACGGAGGAGCATATCCAGCTAGCTAGCTGACCAGGTAGGAGTACTAGAGTGAGAGAGAGGAGTAGCTTTCCCTGGGACTGACGAAGCGTCAGAGAGTAGGGGCCACCTGTCACAATACGAAGCGTCAGAGAGTAGGGGCCAGAGCCAGCCACGCGAGCTGCGCGAGAATTTACGAGCAGCGTACTGGGTGGGATGGGATCGCCATAGCTAGCTTTCCTTTGAGCTCGAAAGGTGGTGGTTTCAGACATCAGGGGAGTGAGTGTGTGTGTGCGTGCTCGTCAGGAGCTGCGATGATGCATGGAAATGGGATGGCAGCGCATGCATGCGTCTGATTGATGGCAGCCTGGCGCCGGCGTCTCCCAAAGGCCGGACAAAGATATGGCCCAGGGGGAAACGGTTGGTGCGCCCCTGCCCAAAACCTGTCAGGGAATACCCCCGGCGCCGGACAGTTGCTCTGAGATTGATGCTCATCAATCACCTAATCGCTGCAGGCGAAAGGAAATTTGAACGATGCATGGCCTACTATCACTTGATCGCCATCTGATCCGGGCGATCACCTAATTAATCAAGGCTAGCTGTTTAAGTCAGTTCAAGAATGAGACTGGAGAGAGGTTAGCTAGCTTCTGAAATGAGATGAGATTGTGTGGTCAACTTAACTGATCAGTAGCAGGAGAGGGAGAGAGAGAGAATCCCTCGGGGCGGTACGGAGGATGCATGCCAGTGGGCGCGGAAGCCCACGAGCCGCTCGATCGATCCGATCCTCTGCTAGAGACGATGACGAACGAGGTCAGGAAGCTCGTCGTTCCTCCATTCAACGGCTAGGCGCAAGTTCCCAGGTCCACTGGCCCAAAAAGCCCACCAGTCTCGTAATCGCTCGCACGCCATGAACCCTACCACACGCGTACTAGTCGTAGAGCACTGTGTACGTGCATGTTCTCTTCTCGCTGAAGTGAACCCCAAGAACATGAAGAAGAAAAAAAAATAAACTGAGCTGCCCGGGCGTCAGGGCAGTCAGAGTTGGGCGCGTATGAAATTTATTTATTTTTGGACGGGTTCAGGAATGAGCTTCCCAGTGGCAGAGTGAAATTCCTCCCACACACCAGCTCCTCTCGTCTCCTTCTCTCTCACTCGATCCAGCTTTCATGGCGGTTTTCGATTATTCATCTCTCTCTCTCTCTCTCTCTCCTCTCTCTCCTCTCTCTCTCTCTCTCTCTCTCTCTCTCTCTGTGGAGTACTACCAGGCCATGCGACGCCATCCCTTTCGATTAAATGGCACATGGGTGTAATTGATGTCCAATCTGGTCCATTCAGTAAAAGTGGGTTGAGTTGAGCTGGTGTTTCAGTGGAAAAAGAGGGAGAGCGATCTTTTGACCGGTTAATGGGCCACTGTATATACCAAGATAAAAGATGCTCATGCAAATTTACCATGTGGCTGCTAGTGAACGGCGGTGAGTGCATTAGGTCAACAAAGTAAAGGGTTGCTTGCAACTCATGGTGTTTTCAGAATAATACAGTTTTCAGAAATATAGAAAGGACGAGCTTTTATATTCCGATGAGAAAACTGACATGGTGTGCAGAGCATAGTATGGTTGGGATCAGAGAGCAGATGTGCAGGGGAAAGGCGAGACACGGATGTGATTAGGGAACACAGGTCCACTCCAATGAGACGGGCGCCGAGGAAAAGAGAAGAGGCCGGCGGGCGACGCCACGGAAAGCTGAGGGATCATCGCCTGACATTTGCCATGAAGAGGTGCCCCTGATCAGGAGATATGGCCGGCGCCATCCGAAAGCTCAGATGCCCAGATCCCCTGCGGATCTCCATCTTTGCAACGCAGCTTGTTTCTGCACCTGCCAGCCATGCATCCGGTAACAAGATTGTTTTCACTTTAACTGCAGCCTCTCTGTTCAAAAAATGGAGTAAATAAAATAACTGCAGGCAATATTCTGACAAAAAGAGGAACCATTCCATTCGTGAAATGAAGAACCTGTAGCATGACTGTAGAGTACTGGTATACGCATGCCGCAAGCTCTGTAGCCAAGTTCTGAAGCAGCCCCGTGGGGGCCGATCTTTTGATGGCTGTACTACAAACATTCACTGAATTTTTCGGGAACGGTACATTGATGAACATGATTTTGGCACATCTATGTATCGATTTCAATGCTCTGTCGACTGAAAGAGTATATACTTAGCCACAGTACGCTAAGATGCGCTTTGGTTTCATCTTGATTTTCATATTGTGATTTGTGATTGGAGAAACTGAGCTTGCTGGTTTTCGAAAAAGGAAACTGAGCTTGGAATAGTACTAGTATAGTTCCTCCACAACCCTGATCTATAGGGAGGTGGATGCTGAATGATTGAATAATCATTTGAGCATGCACAAGCTTTTGTCTACACACGTAGCTTGTTGGCATGCATTTGACTATGCACAAGTTGGTCAAGCAGGACTTCTCACATCATGTGCAGATAAACCAAAAGCTAGATCCATGATACCTGACTAAAGCTATATATATCTATATATATCTGCTGTCTAATCAACTGATTTTCTTTCACCACATCGCGTCGATCTACAGATCATAGAACTGATCAAACTGCATGTTAATAATAAGACGATATATGTTCCTACTTGCATGCATGATTGCATCAGTAAGCGTAACAAGAAGTAAAACACAACACAAAGAAATGCAAACGCCTGAACGGAACATAGGAGTATGTACACTGTACGTGCATGTCCAGCCCGAGTGTACAGGGATTTACATTGATGGGAATGATTTAGTGTCAGAAATATCTTGCAGAGATTATATGAGCCCTGTCAGATATCTTACGTGCAGCGTGCGTGCTATACTAGCTAGGAGTAGCGCTCTAGCACTGTACCGTAGTTTCTCATTCATGGCAAACACCCTTGTCTCTAGCATGTGTCCCGTTGCGATTGATACGGAGGAGGGAGTAGTACACATGGATGGAGAAAGAAAGGTGAGGCGAGGACGTGTGGTGCCAGAGCAGTGACACCGCACTTTATTAGGGCAGGATCCATGAGGAAGACGCATATGAGAGCTCGCTCGCTCAAGGCCATGGCACGATCCCCATGCGGGGCAGTGGTAGGAGCGAGGAGTCGTCGCTTTAGTCGAAAGCAAAGGTTGGAGGAGTAGAGAGCACCGTTCCCATGGCTCCTCCCCCTTTTCCTCCCCCATGCCTCAAGAAATGTGACAGTTGTCTCCACCCACACACACCAACGACGCTCATTCCTCTGAGCTTCTTCTCTTCTCACTATAAATAGGGCAAGCCACCCTTGGGGCCAACCCATCTTCTTCTTCTCCTCCTCCTTTATAGCAGCAACGCTTCGCTCCACATAAACCTAATTAAGCAGCTCTTATGTGTTCTCTCATGGCCATTGTATTGCTGCTTCTCCTTCCTCCTCCACCTCACTATACTAGAGCTTTCGTGCATGGCAAGAAGATCCGAGAAGAGGTATGGAGCAAGCCTTGAAGCTCAGGAGGGATAGCGCCTAGGAAATCACCAGCTAGATTGGGACCATGCAGAGAAAGTGAGGGATAGATGTGCTCACAACAATCTACTCTCCCTTTCTCTGAAGAGGTTCTATCTATCAATCTGAAGCGCTATCTATCCTGAGCTCCACGGCTTGTTCTTACCACACGCCGGCGGCCGGCTACGTTTCTACCAGATGTTTGAAGTTTGAACACCACCTACGTACAGCACCATCAGGTTCTTCTTCTTCTTCTCGTTTGCTGTAGCTACAATGGAGGTGAGAGGTAATAGTGTTGGTTGTTACTCCTAGCTTGCATAGTTGTCTGGCGCTCTAGCTCTTGTCTTATCAGACATTTTCTTGCTTGACACTGCTGGCCAAGGTTTCTCTTCCTGGCTCCATGATTATTTTACTATATCCGTGCAAGTGATGAGGTGTGTTCATGCATGCTTCGAACCCCCATGTAGCTAGATCGGTCAATATAAGGAAAAAAAAAGGTCGCATCTCTCTTCAAGTCATGGGCATGCCCCAGCTTAACTTGCAACCATACAAAGGTGAGTAAATGCTGACCTAACCGATTCAAGAGCATGTTTCATGATCTCCTGCCACTGCATTTCATAAAGCATACAAGTGCAGATACTTATTCCCTGCTCCATACCTCAGCATATCAGGAATAAAAATTAGTAGGAATTATGGTCCAGATTCCCATGTAAAATACTATAGAAGTATGATCCAGATACATGTAATTATCCCCAAAACAGTGAGTGTATTTGCTTGTTCTGGCCTATGAAATTGGATACGGTATTAAGTTGACACTAATGTCCACAGATGAAGGTTGGAAACAGAAAAATGCTCCTTTCCTTTGGTCACACTTGAACAGCTTCACGAAAGCAGCGGCTTGCACGATTGTCCTGTGCACTCATACAAGCTTTGCAACAGTGCAGGTTTCTATGGCAAAAGTGTCCATCACCTTTCCAATCCGGTGGCCATGTCCCAGATGGCTAACGTTTCGGGCTTGTAGGTAGGGGGCCGGATCTTCTACCGCAATGGGCTGACGGCCCATGATGCCCCACATGCGTATGGATTGATTGTGTGCTACCATGCCGTGAAATCGTCCCTTTTTCTCGCAAAAACAAAGCAAAGAAATAACAAATAAAAACTACTCCTACTACACCTGACCTCACTGTGGCCAAATACTGTACCGTGTGTCCGTGTATGCACCTCTCGTTCTTCTCGTGAGTATATATTTGATGATACTGTACTACCTCTGTACTTGACGTGATGTTTACATATCAGTATGCGATGGAGTACTCTTCTCCGACTATCAATGTTCTGTACCATGTATAGCAGAGGACTGTTCGCAGATCCCATAATTTTTTTATGTATCTCTCATGCAGATACGAGTATATCATACGACAAACAATCTCGAATAAAATTTAGTTTCATTGCTGGCACATGTGTCGGGACCAGCGGCAGTGTCCCGATCTCGATGACCAATGACGAAACTATAATTTTCTCTCAGGAGCCTTCTCAATTTTTGATAAAGACACAATGCCTTACGACCACATTAGCGCATAAACGAAGCAACATAACATAAGATCGTGTGCTCAATTGGAGTACTGCTAAAACACCGTACACGTCACGACGATATAGTTGTGTGCTTCTCCCAATGAACGCTTCTTCTAGAGCTGCGTATTTTACGTGGGTAGAGTATAGGCTTTGGGACTCGGAGAGTGGTTTTTCCACAGAGAGCTGTCTGCCGCTACCAGACGGGAGCAGGTCAAAGCAAATATGTGCGCCCGTTCCATTCTTCCAGTAAAGTCTCTGCAGGTTCTGTTCGCTGTTCGATCGGAGTGCCCACGTTCTCAAATGTATTTCCGGCTTGTAAAGATTTGAAACAGTTTTATTTTTATTTGGATTATATAAAATCTTTGAAACAATGTCGTGAATGAATCTTAAATTTATAGTTGCGCGTGCAATTCGGCTCCTATATGAGATGAATCAGCTGAACACAGCCGTGTACAGTCCATGTGCGGCAAACCCGAGCCCAAAGAGCAGGAATCCCCAGTCCACCGCGCGCCGGCACGGGCCGGCGTCGTCGCCGACGACGCGGAGGTGGAAGAGCGCCGGCAGCACGAAGGAGAGCATCGCGCACACCGTGCTCCCGACGAAGGACGCGAACGCCCCGAACGCCGGCACGAAGCACGCGATCGCCGACAGCGTCACCAGCACCGCGACGCGGCTGGCGTGCAGCGCCGCGCGCTCGAGCCCGCCGCCGCCGCAGTGCTTCCGCAGCCACCCGCCCGGCGCGAACAGGCGCGCCTCCACGATCTCGTGGATCGGGTGCATCATCACCGGGAACGTCAGCGCCAGCGCAACGCACAGCATCACCTTGACCGCGGCGGTGGACCAGTTGCGCGGCAGGTTGAGCGTGATGATGTCCTTGGTGGCGTCGCCGTAGGCGAGGTAGCCGCAGACGCCGAAGCCGACGTACACGACGGTGACGCCGGCGAGCGCCTGGAAGAGAACGTAGCGGAACTTGCGCCGGTCGGCCATGGACGCCTCGAGCGCCAGCGTCATGCAGAAGCCCTCGAAGCAGAACACGGCGAAGCCGAAGGCGAACGGGACGCCCCAGAGCCCCGCGAGCGCGCTGCGTCCCGCGGCGCCGCGCGCGGCGAGGAGCTGCACGTCCTCCTTCACCACGGCGGCCACGGCCAGGACGGTGCACGCGTCGGCCAGGATGCTGGACGCCGCGAGCGACGACAGCGAGCGGACGAAGGAGAGCGCGGCCTGGACGGGGAGAAGGAAAGCGAGGACCACGGTGGCCGGCGTGAGCCAGCCGCCGCCGCTGTCGGCGGCGAAGACGGAGGAGACGTTCTGGCCGATGAAGACGAGGTACGCGACCGTGCCGCCAGTCTGGCACAGGATGATGGTGGCCTCCGTGAAGTGCCTGCCGATCGGGCCGAAGCATTTCTCGCCCAGGTCGCCGTAGGTGTAGTTGCCGTGCTGACGCTGGTGTCCGTTCTCCTCCTCTGTTTCTCGCTCCCGTAGCTTATCTCTGCATTCCAACTTCAGGATGAAACATGGAAGAAATTTTGAATCAGTAAGGCATAATCATAGCAGGATTGAAACTGCTCAATCGATTAACTAATCAGAGCTGCGGTTGATGGATCCGAATTCGTAAACAGGTGCAGACAGGGGAAAACAGAGGAAGTAAGTACTCACGAGCAGAAGCATGCAGTAGAACGTGGCGGCGCCGGCTGCTGCGACGCCGAGAGCGCCGGCGAGCCATCCGGCGGTGCGGAACGCGTAGGGCAGGCCGAGCACCCCGGTGCCGACGATGGAGACGACGATGTTCCCCAGCGTCTGCGCGGGCGACGCGCCCCGCCTCCCATCCAGCAGAGGCACCTTCTCCTCCGCCGCCATCGCCTTCCTTCTCCTGCCGCAGCAAACCTCGAGCTAGCTCAGCTGCCGTCGCCGTCGACGACTTCTCTTCGCGCCTTCTTTTTTTTCTTCGCTGGGATTTACGCGGCGCGATGCGGATGACTGGAAGTGGTGGATTGGGATCATGGGATGGTGGACTAGAGCGCGTGGGGTTGGGGTACCAGTACCACATCTCGTGTTCTTTCTTGAGAATTTCGCTGAATGTGACGGAATTTTAGCCATTTTTTTGTTGGTGATTCGCAAACTGGTTGGTCCCGGTTGATCGAGTGGTTGTCCTCGAGATCGATCTGGTAAGCGGGCTGGGTTCTGCCTGGGTACGTGGAGCTACTGATGAACACAGAGAGAAGCAACCGCGTGGAACACGCTCGTTTGTCACATTGTACTTTATCAGAAACAAGTAGTAACAGGCGTGACATGATCAGTACTCCTACCAGATAGGACCGCTGCACGGGAGTATTATTTGATCATGTGCGCTCTTCTTCTGTGAGCTGTGACCTTGATCGTTCATAGGACACACGGGACTGACTCGCACCGAGCCTGTGAATATGGTATTATGGGCCGGCCAGGCTTCACTGGCCCTTTGTGTCATGGTCTTCAAGCCCATTAGTTCCACAGCTGTAGAAAGCCGTAAAGGCCCATTCGCGCCACCCGCGGATTTTCCTCCAACCTTCACCGCCCAGCGTCCCCTGCACCGCCGCCGCTCTTTGAACATCGATCTACTGCGTCGTTCGATCATCGATGTGCCGTGTTTTGAATAAACGGTGTGAATTGTGATGCCATCGCTCCATGACGGCACAGCTGAAAATTTGAAGGCGAGAAGTGGATTCGAATCAAGTGCCGCTCTCCGGGATTTGGACCTCCGCCTCATCATCGACCATGACTAGCCACCGGCGGTTCCTGAATTTTGTGGTGCGGAACTGCAGGAACGGCGTCTACTCGCTGCGCCGCCTCGACCTGTCGCGGCAGCGCCTCTTCTTCCCTACGTCACCACCAAACGCTGGAACAGACCTGAACAATCTGATTCTCGAAGAGATGGAGAGCATCCGGCTCCTGCCGCCGAGCGTCAGGTTCCACCCGAACCCGACCCCTGAGTCTGTCGATCTTAAATGGAAGGTGCATTGCTTCGGGCTCTCCGAGAGCAAGATCATCTGCACCGACAACGCGGGCCTCTCCTTCCTCTACGACGCCGGCCTGCGCGCCTTCGTCACCATGCCCAGCCTCCACGCCCCCAAGCGGGTGCCCATCTCCTTCGCCATCCCCGACCGCAGCCTCTACGTCATGGAGCAGGTCCCCTATCCACACTACGAAGAAGAAGGCCTCTTCGAGGCCTTCGTTTACACCGCATCCAACATGTTGTCGTCCCGCCGCAACAAGTCGTGGCACCGCTACTCCCTCCCGCCGCCGCCCTTCGTCCTCGACCCCGGCTTCGAGGGCGCCCGGATCGACAACCACGCCGTGCTCGGCGGCGGCTCCCACCTCTGCATCTCCGCCGAGGGCATCGGCACCTACTGCTTCGACACGGCGAGCCGGGAGTGGAGCCGCGCCGGCGACTGGACGCTGCCCTTCTTTGACAAAGCCGAGTACGTCCCGGAGCTGGGCGTCTGGTTCGGCCTCTCGGAGAAGGATCTCCACCCCTGCGTCTCTGACCTCTCCTCTGTGCTCAGGGGCCGGAAGCCGACGCTGCGCAACGTCTGGAGGAGCGACTACCCGCGTGAGTGGAATCCGATGGGGATCATCAAGCTCGCCAGCCTTGGCTCCGGACGGTTCTGCATCCTCGAGTACTTCGAGACCTTCCTCGAGGGCGCCGAACATTATGGCGAGCCGATTACTGATCAGACCTTTGCTGTGTGCACTGGTTTGGAGGTGCTCGCAGCAGACCGTGGAGACGGTGTCAATGGCAGAGGGAAACGGGCGGTCCGGATGGTCAACCACATGTCCAAACTGATCCAGTTGCCGCCAGGTTTACAACAATCGACGCCATGCTCTGAATAGTCGGGACACCTGGCTCCATTACATTATAATTAATTAGGTGTTCATCTTCTTCTATCTTTCATTTATTGTTTTGATCTTTGTGATGCCTGGTAATCGAAAAACAGTTTTCATCATTGTTATACTGTCACTTATACTCGCACGATTGCACGGCACGCGCCCCACCACAGGCCACACGTCCCCTATCGTACAGGTGTGTGTTGACACACACTTTCCTCATGAACCCGTGCAGGCAGAACCTGCACGTCTCGTGGTATATCAGGGGTAACAAGCACTTTTTGTGTTCCCGCGTGGTTCCGATCAAAAAGACCATGTGTCTCACCGTACGCCGCCGGGATCGAGAGATACGGCCAACGCTCGGCCACGGCCGGCAAAAAAAAAGCGAAACCGTGTCGCGCGTCGCCGTCACCCGTGCCGTGCTCGTGCAGGCCCGTCGCCTGGCAACGCCTATCTAAACAGTATTTCGCCTGATCGCCTCGTTTAACAAATCATCATTCGCGTGTCCGTCTGAGGAAACCAAGTAACGCGCACCACCCGAGATCCGCGGATGTCGAAGCCCGCACCGGCCGACGGTCAGCCAGCGCCGGAAGCGGCCGCCGTCGATGGCGGCGCCGCCGAACGCGAGCCGGCCAGCGGCGGCGGGGGGAGGTCGATGGTGGAGAGGTGGAAGATGGACGGCGCTCCGGCGCGGGCGCGGCTGCTGCTGCGCGGGGTCGCGTGGCTCTTCTCCCTCCTCGCCCTCGTCGTCATGGCCTCCAACACGCACGGCGGCAGCCAGGACTTCTTCAACTACCCCGAATACAAGTCAGTGCTCTACTTCCTCCCGGTAACCAATCCGCGATTGCAAAATGAATTTCCCGTGGTTTGGAACGCTAAATTTACCGGAGTGTTCTGCTTCTTCTGCGCCCGTGCAGCTACTGCCTGGGCATATCGATCGTGGCGTGGCTGTACACCACGGCGCAGGTCCTGCGCGACGTCGTCCGGCTCAGCTCCGGCCGGGACCTGATCGCGGCGAGGAAGGCGTCGGCGGTAGTTGACTTCGCCGGAGACCAGGTGCGTTTGGTTGGTGGACGCTATCCATGGGATCCCCCAAAGCTCCGATCCAACGACAACCACCGGTGGCCAACCTGGCATCGTTGGCGTAGCCAGCCCAACAGCCAACGCAGCATGTGCCGCCTTCTCTGAAGGAACCTGAAAACCGTTTTGCGTGCAGGTCGTCGCGTACTTCTTGATATCGGGACTGTCCGCGGCGGCGCCGGTGACGGACTACATGCGCCAGGCGGCAAACAACCTGTTCACCGACTCGGCGGCAGCAGCCATCAGCATGGCCTTCTTCGCCTTCGTGGCCATTGGCCTCTCTGCTCTCGTCTCCGGGTACAACCTTTCCATGGAAGCTCTTGTATAGCCTGAGCTTGCACATACGGTCCTTCCAGTTGTCAAAGTACAGTGCATTTTTTTTCTTCATCATTATTGCTGTACAGTTCATTGATTGATAAATTAGTCAAAACGCTTGTATTGGATCTCATTGTTTGTATGTCAAAGCCATATGGAATAACTGATGTCATAATCTTCTTCTCAGTACATGCATCTATTTGTTTAGAACAGCTGTTTAATTTACAGAGACCTGAAGAATCTGCACGCTCTCTTCGGATTATATCTGTCACAACTCACAACAGCCTTTGCTGCTGCGAGAGACAAGTATACAGACAATCGGCTAAAAGAATGAAGAAAGAGAAACCAGAAATCTATGAGAATGTACTATTCACAGGACTAACATTCCTATCCAAACTATGAAATGGCTGTGGGACCGCCATCTATCAGTCACTCCAGTTATCCCCATCTTCATCGTCACTCCCCACTGCCTGTTCCATACAACACAAATAATAGATAAGTAAACAAGGAACTAAACCAAGGCAGAACTTAAAATCATGAAAACAAATAAAGGTGGAAGTTAACAGCAGTGACACAACCTGGCGTATGGCATTTGCTTTCTGTATGATTGCAGCAACCTTCAAATTTCTGGTATCGGCTCTAGCAGGGGATCTGATGGCTGTCGGCATAGAACTCGCTGGTTTCAGATTGAAGGTCTGTTTAAAGAGTAAACAGCAAAGAAGTTAGTGCGATAGAACTCTTGTCATTCATTTATTTGAAGAGGGAGAGAACATTTTGGTGCCAACCTTGTTTCTTATCTGCTCTAGCAACAAGTTTCTCTCGTTGGGCTTCGGCTTATCAGCTGGGGGTGGAAGCTCTGAGACCTTCCGCATCTGCAAAGAGATGGCTTTAGGTTAATGCAGGAAGCATGAGTGCAACATACAAAACAATTCTCAGCGGAGACAAATTACCGAGCTTCTATCGTGCGCAGCAACAGCATCAACCAATGGATTCCTGGGTATGTTTTTTATTGAAATAGGCTTCCGGATTAAATGATTATCAGAGATATTTGGCCCGAATGGTCTCTCTTCTATCGGTATACCATAATTAGGGTGAAGCATCTGAGGTCCAACAGTCCATCCCATCACAGGTGGCTGCTCAGCATGCAAATAGCTACCTTCATCAAGGCCACCACCAACCAGGCCTGGTCCGCTTGGTTGGTTTATATTTTCTCTCTCCAAATTATGTCTATCATTTGGACAATCTTCAGTTGCCATTGATTCTGCACTAGGCAATGAGCCTCCCAACTGAGAATCCTTAGAACTCTCCAAATTTCTTTCCTGTAAAGTTTGACTCTCCTGGCTATTATCTTCGTCCAACGGTAAGTCTGGTGCAGAATGAGTTGCTGTGTCTGAAGGTGCTTCCCTCTTAATAGACAAATGTTTTACACTGTTATCCTCTGAATGCTCATTATGTTCTAAATTCTCTGATAATGATTCACGGTGCTCAGCTTGCTGGTTACACCTAGATGCAGAAATATGTCCTCCTTTTGAAGTGCTGACCATGCCAACAGCAGCATTGTCATCATCTGGATGCGTATGTCTGGGACGCTCGCTTTTTTCTGAAGTAACTGAAGATAAGATGTGTGCGTGAGGGTCCTGCTGTTCATATGTAGGAAAAGGCAGCAAAGGGTCTGTTGGGTACAAATCGGTTCCATGTGTGACATCAGAATTGTCCAAATGTTCCTCAACTCCTGTTTTTAATATAACCCCATAATTATCATCCGGATGTTCTTCAACTCTTGTAGCTGATGAAGACGTATGCTCCTGTTGCTTGACGTTCTCTGAAGCTTCTGAGAATGGCCTTGCAATATCAGTTTCTGCAACACCAGCCGATAATCTTCCAAATTCTACATTTTGATCACTACCATCTACCATAGTACTCTTGTCCGTATTTTCTTTGAACCCTTGAGAAGGAACTGGTTCTACTGATCTATTTGTTTGATCAAGCAAACCTAGCCCAGTATCCATCTCCTGGTTTGATGCCTGTAAAACAGGATCTGTTCTCCTTGCAGACTCTGGCATAATACCTTTTGCATTCAGAAGTCCTAGGCGAGGCCTTCCAAGCCTCCACTGGAGAGGAGGGAGAGGAGGTGGTTTTTGTAGATCTTCATACGAATCATTATGAAATGGCACAGTCGATGGTGGATCAAGAGACAACTGACATGTTTTCTCAGTAATAGGCATGACAGGAGTAGAAGTTGATGCTGTTATATCAGCTAGTGTATCGGAACTTAAAGAAGATGGTGCAGTTCGGGAATCAAATTCAGTTCGACAATCTGATTCCACCTGGATTTTGCATGACGGAGGTCCATCTATTCCATCAACCTTATCATTTACGGAAAATGGAGGAGAGTCCAACACAGGGGACGCATGAACATCCTTGTCTTGCTCCTGAGAAAGACCAGTACTTTGTGGAGCAGCTTCAGATTCATCAATCTTATCTTTAACCAAATAACATGGAGTAACTTGGGAATCACGGCCACACAAAACATGAACTTCTGATTCAATTTCCATCAGAACTGAACTGCTTAAAGGAGCGCGGTCATGCCCATATATTTTCTCATCTGTTGACGAGCATGGAATGACCCCAGAATCAAGACCACATGGAACACAAACGTCTGGCGCCTCATCCAGTAGAACAGCATTGCTCAAGGGATGGCCATCCAGTTCATCAATCTTCTCATCTAGCAAAGAAGATAAAGCAGTTTGAGAATCATGTTCATCTGAGGGGAAACATTCTGAATCATGTTCGGCTTGAAAAGTTCTCAACACTGAGGCTTCTGGATTGTCTTTATCCTCATCTATCAAGGATGGTGGATTATTTCGAGAGTCAAATTCACCAAATACACAAAATGGAGCATCTTTGTTGTTGTGTTCATCCAAGACATGGGCTCCTGCCTCCGGTTCTACTGGCAAAGCATTGCTAGGGGGAACATCCAGTTCGTCTACATTTTCATCAACAAAAGAATGTGAAACAAAGTTGGCGCGAATTTCCAGCTCTTCTTTCCCTGCAACAACCTTTCTTGAAGGACAGCAGCATTCTTCATTTGTCTTCTCTTTATCGAACAAATGAGAACTACTATGAGAATCAACCCCACACAAGTTGTGTTGTTGCTCCTGTAAACCCACTGGAACAGAGAGCATATCCAATTCAGGGCTTCTATTATCACTGAAAGAATCACGAGAATTTAAGTGAGAAGCTACTTCTGGTGTCTCATCCTCAAGATCTTTTTTGACAGAAAAGGTTACTGATGTATCGGCATGTGCATCTGTAGCAGATGAACACTCAGCATGTTGATAGCTAAACTTAGAACCACTAAAGCCTTCTTGATCTAACTTCACTGCCTGAGCAGAGACAGAACAAGTCCAATCTGATTCACTAACCACAAAAGCATTGGAAATGTTGTTAGAATCTGATGCTGGCTCACCATGACCACCATCAGCGTCAGCTGTAAAATTCATCTCATGGTATTCATGGCAGAAAGATCTGAAATCTTCTTCAGTCATAACTTCGGATGGTAATGGTGCTTCATCAGGTGGGGTTGCTGGTTCCCAAAGGGAATCAGTAGCTGCTCCCATATTGTCGTGTTCTATTAAAAGTTCTGAAAGGAAGTCCTGTTCTTCGGAGATACATGGTGGGTTACTCATACTGGAAGATGGAAAAATCAGAGCATGGCTCGTCATGTAAGCAGGATCCATGAATGGATTTGTACTGCTAGAATCTTGAGCAGACAAATCCCACTCCAAATCTTGATCTTCATTTGTTGGTTGCTTATTCACCGTGTTACTGCTAGAATCCTGAGTAGCCACCCACACCAAATCTTGATCAACATTCGCAGGTTGTTTCTCCACCGCATTATTTTTCAGGCTTACTGCACTATTCTTATCCGAATTACACCCAGGGAGAACTTCAGCATTAAGACTGGCCTCTTCAAGCAATTGCTCTTCACAACGAGACTCTTCTGGAAAATGCACTGAAGAAAGAAAGTGAACAGCATCGTCGTCACTAAATTCTCCACCAGTAGTCTCTGTTTCATTAAATGGAGTATTGCCTATCTGCAACATACTTATCTTAGAGATATTTTCTCTTGATTCATCTAGTACCCCAAGAGTTCTGCACGAAGCTTCCACTGTTTCCAAACCTTCCCTAAAAGGATAACTAGAAGGTAACTGCACATCTTGCCTAGCGTCTTCTTCAGTGGCCAGAACCTCTGCTCTGTCAAAATTTTTCGCAGCATCAGAGATCTCTTCAGTAGGTACCACACCATCTGCAAAACTGCTGGTAGTTGATTCTTCTGTAACCACAGCTTTACCACGATCCAGATTGTATTCCATTTCAGTCAATTCATGTTCCACACAGGCATTAGTTGTTTCGCATAGAGAGGAAGCGCTAGGGGCTAGAGGTACACCAATCTTCAGTGGTTCTGTATCATCATTAAACACACAGGAAGAGGGTGCAGGTGTCTCTCCTTCATATTTGGCAGCATAAGTGTCCTCCTCTTCAGGAGGTGGCACGCCATCTGCAAACCTCGTGATAGTTGATTCTTCTGTAGCCACAACTTTATCACATTCCCGAGTTTCTTTCATTTCAGTCAATTCCAGCTGTTCCACGCAGGGGCTAGTTGTTTCCCGTAGAGAGGAAGTACTAGGAGCTAGTGGTGCAACAATATTCAATGGTTCTATATCATCATTGAACGCATAGGAAGAGGGTGCAGGTGTCTCTCCTTCATATTTGGCAGCATCGGTGTCCTCTTCAGGAGGTGGCACACCACCTGCAAACCTCCCGATAGTTGATTCTTCTGTAGCCACAACTTTACAACATTCCCTAGTGTCTGTTTCAGTCAATTCCAGCTGTTCCTCGCAGGGGCTAGTTGTTTCGCGCTGAGAGGTAGTACTAGGAGCAGGTGGTTCACCAATATTCAATGGTTCTGTATCATTGAACACATACGAAGAGGGTTCAAGTGTCTCTCCTTCATAAACTTCTCTGTCATATCGAGAGGGTGATTCACCTTGAATGACTCCTGTAAGCTCCTGAGCATAAGCAAAGTCCTTAGCCGTGGGAGATGATTGCACTGAATCCTCTTTTTGTGTGTCTAGGCTATCTGAACAAGCCCCTTCATCAAGCACAACCACTCGATGATCCTCTCCGACGTGCATATTGAAAGGAGTTGAGAGATCATCATCTGGTAAAGAGAGCACATCTTCAACAATCTCGTCATCATTTGATTCGTACAATAGATTATCGCGCATGTTTGGATGTTTCACTGCAATTCCTGGTTCAACAGAACACCAATTCAAAAAAAATTTATAATGCAATATCAAGAGACCATTTAACCAAAGAAAACAGTTTCAGTTGTTTGTGAAAATAATAAAGATTAATGATAAACATACCATCTACATGTTCATGGATGTCATCAGGATCCAAAGCCGCTGGGGAGGGGCCTGCAACATTTTCTTCAGGAACTCCAACATTGATTTCTTCTTTGTCTTCTGAAACATCATTAGTTACACCTGTTGACATAGAAGAACCATCTAGCACAAAGTTCTCGCCATGGTTCACTGAGTGACATTTTTTGTCAGCACAATCGTTGCTGCTGACAGCCAAACCTGACCAGTCCAGACCACAACTATGTCAGTAAGAGAGAAAAAAGGTGACAGAAAAAATGTTACAGCATAAAAGAAACTTAAATGAAAAAAGTAATATTTTCTGTAACAAAACCGAATTACCATCCAGGTCACTGGATGTCTTAGGTGACTGTTCATCAAAACTATGAACAACAGCAGCACTGAGAGACTGATATGCTCCATCATGGTATTGTTGACGACCAACGGAATCATCAATGGCTTCTTGGTCAGAATTGTCGGAAACTACACTAGATGATGAGCTCACATCCATTAGATCCTCATCATGAAAAGGCTCTTCATCATTTGTCCAATCAACACCATTCAATTGCCTGCCAGAAGGTGAAACAGAGTTTGGACCGTTGGTGGTTGCCACTGTGGAAGAAGCAGAATCATTTATCAAAGGTAAGCCCAAACAGGTTGGTTCTTCAACATTGCGTGAAACGTTCAACCCTGCTGATGACTCTATAATATGACCTACTTCTGGAAACTTTGCCTCCGACACATCTTCACCTTCCTTGCTCCCATGGTTAAATTCACTCCCTTCTACAGTGGTGTTGGAATCATGTTCGACTTTCATTTCAGGATCCACAACACCTTCAGAGTCCATACTGTTAGGAGCATCAACGAAGTTGTCCTGATCACTAGCAATGTCGTCAGACCTACAACCATCAGCATCTTGCTCAGCATGAGACACAGCTAGTGGGAGTTTGCCTTCACGTGCTGACTGCAAACTGTGGTTATTTTCCCCAACCAGTAAATCTGGACAGTCCTGCAGGTTTTCTGACTCACAGATCATACCATTTTGTTCTACAGGAGACATCTTACTGACCTCTTTCAATTCAGTAGGTTCATGTTGTTTTCCCAAAAATTGTTTACCTGTTTCCAGGTAAGCTGATCCATTATTGGGTGCAGATGTAGTGTCCATGGCATCAGATTCATTTATTGGAACAACTTTACTCAGCTCCAATTTACCAGTAGATTGACGAGCACCAAAAATGTTCAACTCTCCAAGTGGAGATGTCGTTTCGCTTGATTGAGTTGACCCAAATTTCACATGGTAGTGCCTTGCGGAATAGCTGGACATGATTTTTTGTTGAGATGAAATTACTTCCTGCAGATGCTCTCTGCAGATTCTGCTGATAGTTTTATAATCAGGACTACGTGGACGTCTGGATTTCAACTTTGTTGTCCTTGGTGGAACTTTTCTGGAAGCTCGATCCTTGGAGGTGGTCTGTGATCTGCAAGATTTGAATAAAAAGCAATGTGTCATAACATGGTGAATCTAGTTTAACAAATTTCCAAAGTATATGGCTGCTTTGAATCTGATGCTCGTGACATGGCACTGAACTTACTCAGAGTTGGCAACCAGTAATGCTTCAAGTGTTACCCCTTTCCTCCAACGCATTGCCTTCTTCTGAATGAAGAGAGGCAAGTAAGTTTCTGATTCAAAAACGTTCTTATTGCTGAAAAGTATATGGGCCACAAAGAACTAAATGCGTCTAGATTAACAGTTGGCACAGAAAAAGAGAAACAAAGCACATACAAATAGGGATATACCTAGGGGAGCAGATCAGGTTCCAAATTTAAAAATACAACTCAAGTTGATATGATGAGCAATTTCAATTGATTGAAAAATAATACAAATGTCAAGACAATATAGTCACCACTCACAATCGTAGGCATTACTAAATTCAAATAACTGAACTTTTAAAAAGTTCACATGTTTGTCTGCCAGAAAATCATCAAGTACGCAAAGGCATAAATTTTACAGGGAAATTCCTCTTTCCTTGATTTTTACTAGAGTCTTAGTGATTCTTCTTTATTTAGTAGACTCTTGGTAATAATCAATCCTTTTCTACTTACCTTAATTCTGCGGGGCTTCTTTTCCATTATAACATCAAATTCTATCATGTTGGTGGCATGTTCTGTCTTGAAGAAAGAGGGGTCTGAATATCGTTTTAAGGAGGCTCCGGCACCAGCAACATCAAACCTGAAGAACAATCCTAGTATGTAACTACAGAAAACATGTTCATACTCATAGTATATTTCCATTGAAGACAATATCCCCATACTTATCCAGTGTGAACAAGTGTGGTGGGCCACGGCATTCTTCGTATGAATCCAAAATGAAACGGGGCATATCTCCTTGTGTGATCATATTCTGCTTAAACTGAAGATTTGGATGCCACTCAACACCTACAAGAGAATGTGCAGACTTTTTGAAATAAGAGCCGAGCTAAATGAAATTAACAAATAGTTCTATTTTTGCCTAACCTTCGTCGTGTGGATAATTTGAGTGGTCAGTCTGAGATATAATCGCCTTTTCAGCAGCTGGAAATTCAGCTTCCAGCTGCTGCAACCGCAGCATTAAACCATGTCCTCTAGAAGCAGTGGCCATCACATCTTCATGCAGGTCATGAAAAATCTCTGCTGCAAACCTAGAGTGAAACACGAACTCTTTATTACAGAGATAAAAAAATTGTAAGGTCGTTATTGTAGTATCTTTAGGACATAATCAACAATTTCCCTTATGAGGCAAACTTATATAAGGAGAAAATTGGGACATTCATGAATACAGCGTACCAGTGTAAACTGAGAACATGATATCATACAACCCTAGGGAAAAATAATTAGGAAAACATTAACCTTGAGCACTGTAACATCTGGAAACCATCGCGATGTAAAGTTCACTGGAAATAGTTTCATGCAAAATAGTGCAATCTAACTTTATAAAAGCAACCATTTCACAGCAAAACTGAGCCAAAACTAGGAAATTTTTTGTCAGAAAGATATTTGAATATGCAGCTTAAGCATACAATTGAATTTCATAACGCAACCGTTTGCATGGTATAACTAGGTAATTTCGGGGGAAAAAAGAGGAAAATGATATACCACCTCTCTCTTGGCGCTAAACTGAAGTCTGAACTGAGCAACAAATTGATTTCAACTATTAGTTTCATTCAACGTAGCTTGCAAGCATTTTCATCGGATTTTTAGTTTGCAAATGATAAGGATGATGCTATTAAGTCAGAACTATGATGGTGATAAATTCTTCCCACACCGATCGCAAGCACTCTAGCACTCAAAAGTATTTCATTGCAATTATGATATTCACAATGTCCCTCGTCACTTCTTCAATTAGAAATCCCAATCAGTGCACATTCTCCGCCAGTAGACAGAACAAAGGTCAAATACTCTGATTAAGGCCGAATTATTCACTACAATCAAGGCCAAGTACTTTCAATCTGCAGCGTGTCTCTACATCAAATCGTTTGTGTACGTCAGATGGCATTGCCCAAACATAAATCAGATTTTTTTTTTTCACTTCAACAGTGTGACAAACAAGCAATGTGCTCTCCGATAACCAGTATCCTAACTCGTGTTAAGCTACCAGGTGAGCCATGAATAAAAACAAAAATAAAATCTAGTGGAACACCGAACAGGCTAACACAAATTCCACATTGGTTCATCCCGCAGCCCCCGAATGGACGAAAAATTGGCGCCCAAATTGGTCGAGAAGTTGTAACAAACACTGACACACACATCGGTTTCAACCGTTGGCAGCAAAAGCAGCTTGTACAACAAAATGAAAAAGGCGAATTCCCAATCCAGTTGAGGAGATGAGCTAAGTAACTCGCACAGAACACTCTGCAGCTTCAAACTAGCTCCCGAAAAGAAGGGCATGGCAACGAGTTAGTATCACTCACTCCGCGAGATCCCCGAGCTGCCGAAGCACGCCGACGAGGCCAGCCATGGCGACGCCCTCGAGAAGCGCCTCCGGGTCATCCTCCTCCCCCGGCGCCGCGTACAGCTCCGGATCCGAGAGCCCGTACTCGTTGCGTATCTGGTACCGTATCATCTCCGCCCGCTTCACACCGATTCAGCCCTCTCGTCCGGTCCCCGAGCTCCTCACGACTGCGCCATTGGAGCTACCACCGCCACCGCCATGTAGAGCATCAGCCAGCACCCCCGGCCTCGTTGCGCGTGGTAGATTTCACGGGGTGCGCTTAGCGAGTGAATATTCAGAGTGGTGAAGTGGGGAAGACGAGGCCCGTGTGAGAGTAACGAGATTTATACGGCTACGCGTCAGAAAAACACATTCTTATTACGCAGCGCGTCACGGGCGTCGCTGACGACCAGGGCCCGCGTCCTCGTCCCCCGTGAGATATTCTTGTCTACTACCACGCGAGATCCGAGGGGCTTCTCTGGCCGCCAGGTGGACCCGAAATCTGGTCCGTGAAATGGGTCCCGAAAGTCAGTGCCCACTGGGATTGGGGGGCGGCCAGTGGTGGGGTCAGACCGCGTCGTTGCGTTGTTTATTGATTTGGAATTAAGTTGGTTGTGGTTTGGGTTTTGACGGTGGGGGCCAGGCAGCGTTGAATCGTGCTGAGCTGGCAGAGGGAGATGTGCTGTGCAGCATCATTCCGTGGGGCGATTAACGTGGATGATTATCTAACTCATCCCATAAGCAGGCAGCGGCAACTAGCGAGTGCGTTTGGTAAAGCTCCACATTAAACTAAGCAAGGCGAATCAGAATTCAGATGAGGCGAGCCGTACCCCACGTACTGTTACACGCGTGAGCTCGGCCGTGGATGATGATCAGTCGGTACTCGGTAGTACTGGTGGTACTTGGATCACTTTCAATGTGCGATAATTTCGTTGTTGCCCACTTGATCTTGGATTCTTTAGCACTTGTGAATGATACATGACAGCAGCACCGCGATGGTTGGATAGACAGCTCAGTTAACTTTTTCGCGATTGTTCGTTACGGTACTTGAAGCAATTTTTTAAGTGAAGGTTCTTGCTTTTAAAGTGTGTTTGGTTTGCTTGTTTTTGTGCTAAAGCGCTTTGGCTTAAAGCTCGATACATCTTTTCTACGCTAGCTGCATGTTCCGATGCATACAACTTGAAGGAGACATGATCGATCTCTTGTATTCACACTCTACTCTATGCTTTGAGTCAACGTTTCTTAATCCATCGGTCTTTATTCTAGCACGAGGACGCGCACAGATGGTCAGATACTCCATTATTAGCAATATCTAACAATGAGTTGATTGGTGTTTGTATTATTATATGTTGTTAAAACAGGAGTGTCTTGGCACCTAACTGACGTGGACCACTGTACCTTTTCGCTCAAGATTTGTTTGGAACACAAAATCAACCGGAACGACGCCTCTACTCCTACATCAGCTACAGGCCTACAGTGCGGAGCTTACGTAGTACGTCGACCTTGATTTCCTAATTAAGCGGCTGCAGCTGGTGTTAGGTATCGATCGGCAGTACGTCGGTGGATTCATCACAAGTGCTACGGTCCCCTCGTGCAACAAGCCACGAAATGGCCTTTTCTCCCTGCTGTCTCGTAGTAGAGAAAACATGCTTGTCTTATGCTGCTCCGGTAGATATACAAAGCTGGCCCTCATAAGAATACAGATACAGACTTGTACGTACTATGCAGCTGCTCCGCAGATGAACAGTAGTAGTACTGTACAGCTGTGAGCTGTCTCTTTCACCCCCTGAATGTTATACGTGCAGTTTCATCCACTTCCTGGACGCGCGCGGTACAGAGAGAGCTTGGAGGACCGATATGACTGGTGAGTGAGTGGTGGCCGTTTGCCGTTGCCGAGCATGCATGGGCATGGCCGAACAAGGCGACGGCACCAAGGACAGGCGGTGCTTTGGCCGCGAGCGCCGCGCGAATAATTGCGCGCCGATCCACTGCGCCGGCGGTTGGGCGTTAGCACGCCCTGTCGTCCGCCTCGAGTTCACTGTCTGTCAATACTGTCACTCACGCTGTTTACCACCTGCAGCGCAAACTCCCAAGGCCCCGCGCTGCCGCCTGCCGTTCTCGTTTTCGCTCGCCGGCGCGGCCGCCGTACCGTGCCGACCTGCTCTCGGCTCGGCTCCAGCGCCGCCGAGAGCGTGCGCACGTGCCTGTGCGCGCCAATTGACGGGCTCACGTGGCCTGGTTCCCTAGCCGGCCCCAAGATGTCGCGAACCACAGAAAGCTGGCTCGATCAAATCAACAGAGACTGTGAAAGTGACTGTCGGGCAATCAAATCGTTTCATCACGGCCGCCCGCCCGCCGCCGGGGGCGACGTCGTTGAGCTGCTGCCGGTGGTGCCCGTGGACCGTGGTACCACCACCATTGATGACTGACTCCAAACGGCCCAGGCTCTTCAGTGGGCTGGGCCGCGGAATGTCTTCGTCTGGTGTCTGGGCCGAGCTGCATGCAGAGCTTGTGTGGAAGACCGGCCTACATACCGGATCTGCCAGGTCACCTGTGTCGGCCCGCGACTCACAGGCGATTCCCGATTTCCGGCGCCGATTCTGTCGATTCCTTATCGTCTCCGGTGGCCACTCTGGCGCTGGAGATGGGGAGGAATCGCGGAATCGGTTGCTGTTGTATATACCCTTGTTTCTTAGCTTATCTGTGTGTGTGCTAGGGTTAGGGTTAGAGTGTTTCCTCCTTAGCTTCTTTGGAGATGTTCATGATGGTGGAGGTTGGTGCTTGATGATGTCCCATGGGCGTGCGGGGCATGGAGCTGGTACTTTATGCGGAGGAATCGATTCCGACGAGGTTTGTTTCTTCATTTTCTTTTGCGTTGGTCTTCGATTCCTCTGTGAGCTTCCTTGCACTGGCTGTGGCCGTACTGTCAGTGGCGTCGATGGCCTAGCAACCACCACCATGGCTCCTGGACTAGGAGGATTATTTTGTCTCTCCAAGGTGGAGATGTCCATCTCTGCCTTGTGAGATTTACTGTAGCGTGTTTGTTGTCCCAACGCGAGGAATCGGGTTGGTTTTCAGTTCCCACCTGCTCGGGTGGTTCAGTTCCCCTTCGGGGTAATTTGTCGTCTGGCGAGCTGGGATTCTTGGTGGAAGCGTCAGATTCCCCAGTGCTTGGCGATGTGTTTTGGCCGGGTCGTTCAGCGTTCTCAAGGCATGTCGAAGGCGATGTGCTGCTCAAGACGGCAACAAAATCTACTTTCCATTGTCAGGGAGGAGGTCGGCTTCAAGCTTTGAGCTCCGGCCACTGGCGGCGATGAAGACCGGGAGGAGGGCTAGGTTGTATTTTTCTTGTCTTTCAAGAGAGTCCTTGTAACATTTGGGCTGTAACCACCAAAAATTTCATGTGAAATATAAACCCGGTTTCTCGAAAAAAAAAAAAAACCTGTGTCGGCCCGCCGTCATCCATTGCTTCGCCGCTTTGAAGACGATGGAGACTCGCCGACCGCCGCAGAACGGCGCGGCGGACCGGTTCACACTTTCTCGATCTCGCAGTGCGTGTCCGCTTGTCGACAGAGGAAAGAAAAGGCAGAGAGCACGTACGCCGGGTTCGATAATTTACTCTTCTTTTGTTTCATTCATCCTTCTGCGTTACTACTACACTATTGATCGCACGGGAATAAAGAAACGGCAAATGGCCAAAAGAAAGAGCAGAGAAAACAGAGTATCCAGTCACCTTCTCACACGTGTACTGCCAGAGGAGGAAGACACGATATCGTCTCTTTCCTGAATCTGTCCCGTTCAGACGTGGCGGACGAAGCATCCGAGATCTAGAAATGCAGCCGTGGGATCTGAAAGCGCGTTGTTGCTTTGTGAGCTGTTTTGTCTAGTCAAATTTGATCGCGGAGGCCGAGCTACCATTGCTGGTACTGCTGCTCTAGTACTGAACTACTGATACTACCTGCTCGATCACCCCCGGTCAAACAAAGCGAGCGAGAAGGGGAAGACGCGTGCGTGGGCACGGTCCGATCCGTCCGCTCGGATTCGCCGCCAGCGACGTGCGCGCACGCCGGTTCCGTTCCTCCCTAACTCAAGCCTGTGCACGCGCGGCGGCGGGACGGGGATGGAGATGGAGGACGCGGCGCCGGCGCTGGCTGTGGTGGACGCGCGGTTCTGCGCTGCGGACGCGGCGTCGCTGGCCGTGACCAAGACGCTGAGCATGTCCGGCAGCGACTTCGCCGTCACGGACGCGGCCACGGGGGCGCTCGTGCTGCGCGTCGACGGCGTGCTCTTCAGCCTCCGCCGCCGCTGCGTCCTCGTCGACGCCGACCGCCGCCCCGTCCTCACCATCCAAGAATCGGTCCGCCATCGATCCCCTACTCCCTCGTCTGTTCTTTTCCCCCTCCATCCCCGAATGAACTTGAATCTTTCCTCGTCAACCTGACGTGATTCTTGGCGCAGGCGCTGCTGCTGAACACGCGGTGGAAGGTGTTCCGTGGCGACAGCACGAGCCGGCGGAACCTGCTGTTCACCGTGGTGAAGCCGTCAGTGATCCCGCTGCGGTGGGCGACCAAGGTGAGCGTGTTCCTCGCCAGCAACGACGCCGAGCAGGCCTGCGACTTCAGGATCACCGGCAGCTACCACGACGGCGCCTGCGCCGTCTCCCTTGGCGACTCCGACACCGTCATCGCCAAGATCGACCGCCGCTTCAGCGTCGTCAGCGCGCTCCTGGGGAAGAACACGTACACCGTCACCGTCAACCCGGGCATCGACTACGCATTCATCGTCGCGCTCGTCGTCATCCTCGACGAGATGTATTACCAGCGATGACAATTTTTAGTGTTGGTCAAAGCCTGCCTCGTCTTCAGTTTTGCTTTCTGACCCGGAAGCGTTCTGTTTTGTGCTTGTATTGGTCCTTATCTTTCAAGTGTGCAAACGGTTCATCGGACCCTGCTCGAGTTCAGTCTCGTCAGGATTTTCCAAGTGATGCTGTAAAATGGACAAGAGATGATTTTGATCAAAGTCCGCCACGTTCGGATAACTCTGTTTTTGTTCTGCTGCTCCATTTGGGGTCTCCTGTGAGCTTCCTTTTTCTTGCCCCTTTTGATTTGAAGGCTGGGTGATTTGGTTGTCGGCGACGTTAAGTACAAAGGTCAAGCGCGTGACGCGACTGTGATTTTGTTCTCTTTCTGCTCGTAAAACCCTTCCATGGGCTGGCTATATTAGTAAGCAAACCTGAGGACAAAATTCATACTAATGCAGAGTCGTTTTCTATGAAAGTGCGTGGTAACGTGTGGTATGCCAAGTCGAAGTGGAGCGGAAAGAAGATTAGATATAGTGGAGGTTTGGCCAGTCTTCAGTCTTCAAACTCGTTCTTCCGGCGGGCGGTCAACGCCAATGTGCCGGTCTGACCGTCTGAGTCAGAATCCAACCAGAGACCACTTCGCCGTCCAACTCTTCGTTACGAGTATATGAACACTGATCGCGTTCCAGGCTGTTCAGAATCCAGGAAAGAATGGCTGCACCTGCACCTGCACTAGCAGCACCGGCGACGGTGGTGGTGGACGCGCGGTTCTGCGCGCCGGAGGCCACGGCGTTCGCGGTGACCAAGACAATCAGCGTGACGGGCCGCGACTTCACCGTCACGGACGCCGCCGGCGCCGCCGTGATGCAGGTGGAGGCCGAGGTGTTCGCCTTCCTGAGGCGCTCGGTCCTCCTCGACGGCGCCGAGCGACGGCCCGTGCTCACCATGCGGGACGCCGGCCTCTTCATGGGCGCGCAGTGGGACGTGTTCAGAGGCGACAGCACCAGCCGGAGGAACAAGCTATTCTCGGCGGTGAGGTCGTCGGACTTCCAGATCAGGACCAAGATCTACGTCTACCTGGCCGGCAAGCAGGCCCCCGACTTTGTCATCCGGGGCAGCTACTACGATGGAGCATGCACCGTCTGCACTGGCAACTCACTGGACACAACCATTGCTCAGGCGAGCAGCATCTGCCTACTCTCAAACCATGCCGTTTCTCGAGCAATTTGACTTGATTTGATTTGGCCATTTGGGCTCATCATCCATCGGCGTTTGTTCTGCAGATTACCCGTCAGAACACCGCGGGAGGTGCGCTGCTAGGAAGGCACACGTACACTGCAAGAATCAACCCGGGCATAGACAGGGCGTTCATCCTGGCACTGACCGTGATTCTGGACGAGATGCATCACAATAGATAGAACACTGAAATGCCGCCAATTTTCAAGACAACACGTAACGATAAAGCAAGGGATACCAGAAATCCATGCCCTTTATGCATGTTCCTTCCAATTCACCCTTCAACTAAGCGTTGCAGCAATCTTTCATAAATGCTTTAGTTTCTGTTTCTCTTGTAAGGTTACTGCATTTAAAAAGATGCTTGTAAACTGGGCAGAATCATCTGAAAATGAACTCCCTTTCCATATAGTCACATCACATGCATGACGGAGGCAGACGATTGAACATGACAACAAACATTCAAGCACGTAGCAGCAAAGTCATGATTTACGATTACTAGAGGAAGCTACTTTCTAATATTTGCCAACAACATAACGATGCACAACAAAAGGTAGTGTCCTCCCTCAGAGGCACTGACAAGGGTCCCAACTATCTAATACTGCCTGAATGTGAGATTCAGACGCCCAGGTCGAAGACTTGTCTCATCTGTCAGCCAATCTGGTGCAGTTTTGGGTTTGACGTTGGAAACACCATGGAATATGAGCCTTGATTTACCACCAAATATTAGAACATCACCAGATTCAAGATCAATCTTTGAAGCCTTGTCCACATCTCTTACATCACCATACAAGAATTCTGCAGTTTCGCCTATCGAGAAAGAAACAACAGGCAATCCCTTGTCAAGGCTGTTTTTCGTTTCATCTTTGTCCTGCCACAATAACACAAAACCCAATTAGCAATCACGAAACAAGGTTGCAGCACTCTGACTTTTCAATTGCAGATCAACAGAATGAGGGAGACTAAATTTAAAATGTCCGAGAACATCAAACTCTTGCGAGTGAAACATCACAAATAAAGCTGCCTTTATCTTGTCTACATATGCCCGTCCGAAATGAGCACTTATTGAATTAGTTTCCCTCCCTACTTTTAATTTTTTTTTACAAGTAGCGGGGTTAAGATCATATACTAGTCTACTCCCAGCAAGAAATGCAATACTGTGATTTCTGTACATGTATCTGTTGTCATTGGATAAAGTGGTTCTTTGTACCTGATGAAGACCTAATCTCCCACTAGTGCCATAGAAGTTAACAAGGCAGATATCTGGTGACATTGGAGGAAGTTCTTCCACAGCATTGGCAGCTTTAATGGCATCCTGAACGAACTTCATGAAATCTTCTGGTATATTTGGTGGTTGAGCTTTATCAAACAGACGTCTATGTCCATAAGAGCGTGAATCTGGATCCCAGTTCATCCCTAAGCACATCATCCGTAAACTTAACTTAGCTCCATCTCTGTATCCAGGTCTATAAAATCCTCCTGCGCCTACACCAAGCTGTTGGCAAAGCTTGACAATTTTAACCTGATATGTAGAATAAAAGAAGCGTCAGAATGGGAAAGTATTATAAAATGAACCGGAAAGTGTACGATCTGGAAAAGTATGGAGCCTGAAAACATTATGCAATCTAGAATAAAATGCACACCCAAATTTCAAAAGGAGAAACAGAAACAGCATGGAGATTAACATTTTGTACTCACAGAAACCATACAATTTATTTAAATGGAAATGTTGATTCTGAGGCAATACACTGTAAAGAAAATATTTATGTTCAGGCAATGCACAAAAAGGAAAATGTTGATGCTCAGATAAGGCACTAAGAGGATAAGCCTTATGTCATTCAAACGAGGCAGCAAAAGGTGACATGTGTAAACATATGCATACCTGATCATTAGGCTTCAAAAATCCTTTCAACAGAACCATCCCAGGCCTCAAATACTGCAGTGGAGGTACATCCTTAGAAACTCGTCTTTTCTCTCGGTTGATCTCGATTAAAGAACGCTTTAATTTGAAAGTGCATTTGCTAACACTCAAACAGATGTCAAATGGAGGATCAGCTCCTGGATCAGACCCCACAGCACTACATGGGCTGCTTCCGGAGTCCAGAGATTTTGGTAGTTGAACCGGTGTGACCAATTGTGGCGGTGATGTGTTCCTGCTAACTGAAGGAGATAATGAACATGCTCCCTCATTTAGTCGTTCCAAAGGCCTCTGATAAACCTAATAACAGCAAAATTAAAGAAGTTAGAACGCATGAAAGGAAAACCAACGTTTTATAAACGATGTGTATATCATATCACATAGATTGAATTCAGATTAATGGTTGTCAGATATGATTGTCAAAGGTAAGCATCAGCATGTTTCAGACTACGCACCAGTCTATAGGCCTACCGTTCATCATGTGAAAACACAGATGCATGAGGATTCACTATCTCCACGACAATCCGTTCGATCCTAATTTGAGGAAGCTCGAGCAACACCAATGTTGCTTATTTCTGAGAAGGAGTGCGGCGAGGTTTTCAAAAAAAATCCGCCGGTTGCCACACAACTAGATCAATCCACCAAAACGCAACGTAGAACTAACACTGTCTCAAACTATAAAAACCTCGCATCACATTGCAGCACCAATCAAAAACGGGCCGCGGCGAACCCTACCAGCGTCAGTCACGAAAAAAGGTGCGGGAGGGAGGGAAGGAGGCGGATTTCCTGCCAAAAGATAAGGGTTACGGCACCGCTGCACGTACCGTTCCGCCAGCAGGATGGGCCTTCTGCCGCGTGGGGAAGTTCGCCGGCGTCCTCTTGCCGCCGCCGGCCATGGATAGAGCGGCAGCGAAGCGGAAGCGGAAGCGGAAGCGGCAATTAAAAGCGGGATTCTACAGTTTACGCTTTCGTCTACAGTTGTGCAGTGCTTGTGCAGTTGTGACGCACAACTTGTGCGACCGGTATCGAGGCCGTTCCGACTTCCGACGGTGCCTCCACCGCCAGCCACGATTTTATTGTGCTCAGTGCTCACGAAGTCACGATTACGCGGATTCAAGCAAGAAACCGACTCGGTCAGTTATACTACATGCTAGAATACGTATTTACATGTAGCCGATGAAAAGAAAAATACGACACATTTGCCATATTTTTTGTACTTTACACATAGTATGTGTACAGCGAAATTCATAAAGAAGTGGTTGGGCTGGCTATTTGGGCCCTCGTTTTCTCTATAGTGGCCGAGCGGCCCAACCCATGCAGCCTTGACTGTTCATACACAGCAACAACACTTACACAATATCCCCCTCAGTGCTCAAGAAAAAAAAACACGCAAGATCCCCTCAGAAAAAAGAAACAAAGAAAGCAACAACCCAAGAGCAGAGCACACGGCAAATTGTATAACTCATTCATGTTATAATACAGTGTATCATCCGCAGCTAAATGTCTGCATATCTATCACGGAAACAAAAACTTGACTGTTCACATTAACATCTTTTTTGTGATCGTAAGGATTTAATCTTCGTGTCCAAAGCTTCTCGATCGTGGAACAATGAAGTTGTCACCTCAGCTCAGATATTACGACGTGGGACGCCCGTGCGATCTCTTCCTGAGGCCGAGCACGCCGAGCAGCGCCCTCAGGACGCCGTCTGCCGCTGCCGCCGGCCACGACGACCTTGTCCGGCACCTCCTCCTCCTTGCCTTCAGCTGGGGCGACTGGTATGACGGTGGCGGCGAAATCGGCGGCAGTAGTTCAGCTGCGGCGCATGCCATCTCTGCTGGTGATACAGCAGCCGTGGCCGCCGCCCCGCTCTTGGGCGTGCCGGGCGCGGACTCCCATAGGAACGGCACGGCGCCGGCGCGCAGGCTGTAGTACACCCTGAACGACGCGTTCGCCAGGCTCGAACGCTCCCTCGCCGCTGCAGTCTTGCCTTCAAAGCTGCCGTCTTTCTTGGTGGAGATCGGCCGGAGAACAAACTGATTAGAATCCATCAGGTATTCCTGGAGCGCAGGTATTTCACTCGCAATTTCTGGAGGCTCCAATGGTGAAATCGTGGCGAACTTGCAGAGTTGCAATGCTCAATCAGAGTGAGCAAACCTAGTATGCCACTTAAAAAGAAGCAGGGCTTGGGACTTTATATAAGAGTGATGGTTAGACTTCCGGCTAGGCTGGATCCGGTGTGAATCTGCTGGATGCTGGTCCGGCCATGCAAGTTTTTAGTTGTACATATTCTATCAGACAACATGAGAAATTTAAGTGTGAGTTGTAAGCTCTCTGATTATAATCGTTCATTGATAACAATTAGATTTGTACCATTTCAAAGAGAAGATTAGCTTGATTAAATATGAAGCCCGTACTTGCAATGAATAATGAGCAGTTGATGACGATTGACGCGTCATTAAACAGGAAAGGGAAATGGGATGGAGATAGGGGGCTGTTCTCGGCCCACTAACTGAGAAAACTTGCCTTGCACTCGGTTGTTAAGCCATTATTAAGAATTCGGTTTGAATTTTCTTTATCCCGTTCGTATCTTACGTGGTGATTGAAGACTTATATTAGTTGGCTGGAGAGGAACGCGTTTAATCAAGGACGCTGTGGTCGGTTTGTTTCCTGAAGGGTTCCTTTCCGACAGTGTCATCTCACCTAGAGGAAAGCAAACCGGTGACGAATTCAGGATGCTAATTCTGTCCATATGACATACTACTTTTCCCAATAACATGATCGGTTCATTTCATTTTCAGTCGTCCAAATGAGTCTCTAGCATTGTCTTAGCGAGACAGATAGATGCATTGTCCAGTGTCCAGCAAACTGGAACCAAACTTAACGGTTACCAGGATTAGTGTCATCAGCTGCCTTTCTGAAGCGGCAGTACGCTACACACAACGACGTTAACTGCAAAGTTGGCAGGATTCAACCGTGTCAGTAAGAAATACAGGTTTGCAAGTCGTCCAAACGGGTGTTTTCGGCAGTAGTTGGTCAGTTGCTAGCTGAACATTTGTCCTATGCTGAAAACTAGCAACTCTCGTGATAATTTAAAAACCCTTTAGCCGTCCTTGTGATGCCATTTCGTCGTAAAATTCAGACAACGAGGTCCTTCATTTGTGTAAATCAAAATACTATCTGCCCTGCGATGGCCACTTGCAGAAGATTTGGAAGGCCCTGTTGCCGTCCTTGTGGTACCATTTCGTCATAAAATTCAGACAATGAAGCCATTAATTTGTCCAATCATAGCACCAGAGAAGATGTCGGCCCCTGCTTCGTAATCAGTGACAAAAACATCTCAACAAGCCAAGACTAAGACGATCTACTGCGCACCTAGGATAAGAAAAGGTACGTTTTGTTAATGGACCAGCTCCCGGACTCAGTCACGTTGCCGCTGGTTAGGTTACTAACCCTGTTAATTAGTTGATACCTACTGTACCTAGCTTCCAAGTAACTGTAATTGACCAGATGTAGATGTATGATTGCTGCAATTGATCATGATCGAGCAAGGAAACCTTTTAAGCTTGCAGTAGTAGATCGCATTTCTTACCTGACTGACAGTATCAAGGAAGCTGTGTCAATTGCTCGAAAGAAAAATTAAAGGTAACTGTGAGACCAAGATTCAGAGAGTTCAGATCATATTCGCGCCCTGATTGGCAGTTTACAAAGTGCAATCAAACCGGATTTTTTTTCGAAAGACGCAATCAAACCGGATTATTTGTTAAATAATTTACAAAGTTCAAAGTGAAGTTGTTAGTAGTTACGTAGACAGTACCGTAGTTCTTTGACTGAACGTGCTCACACTACGACATTTTGTTGCTAATGTCCACTGCAGATTTCAGAAATCAAGGGTCGTGCCGCCTTCCTGCCTGCTCAACTGAGGAGCTGCTGACTGAGCTGTTGATGTGCCGTCGCAACGACGATGACTCCTTCCAACGGGCCGCGGAGTGGGCGGCCGGTTGGCCCATTCTGGGTCCAGCGGAGTGACTGCGTTATTGGGCTAAGGCCTGCGGAGGCGTGAATCTGTGTATGTGTATGGCGTGTGGGCCATAGCTGAGTAGGGGAAGGGTTTAAGAGAGCAGAGCACTGTAAACCTCACCGGCGGCGGCGGCGGCGCGTGCGGCGGCGGCGTCACGTGGCCTTCCTATCGCTGAGCCTGGTTATTGGCTACCAAATCGAGGCCGGCGACGCGAGACAAGGCGGGACTCCTTCTCCACTGAAGTACAGTCACGTGGCTAGTGTCACGCCGTCCCCCTTCTTCCCCTACCCGCCTTCCCGGCTCGTTCTGGACCGCCGACTGGTGGAGATCGAGACCTGGACTGTTTTCTTGTTCTTTCGGTAAGAGCTGGTTGTTTTCTCAATGAAATGCAAATTTACGGTCTTTTCATTTAGCTTACTGCGGAATCGTTTGTTTATTAGTACCCTAGCAATCTGACCCATCTTTGGTTGGGTAGGTGTTTTTCCAGCTGGACAGATTGATCTGAGTTGAAACCATAAGGAATTGAATACAGAGGTGCGGCTGCAGTACATATTTTTGAAGATTGTTCGGGGTTTCAACTGAACACCATGCCCAAGCCCCATGTTAAGTCTGCCTCTGGTGGCAAGAGGAATGGGAGCAGTGTTAGGATTGCCGGGGCAAGGAACAGTAGCAGAAGCGAGGATGACAAAGGCAAAGGACCTAAACTCGGTGGTTGGAACAAGAGTGAGAAGAGGGAGGAACATAAGGGCCGCCAGGGAAGCATGGGACCGAGGGGGCGCCGGAGCGATGGAGTACCTAAAGTTGGTGTGAAGAAGAGTGTGTCTGGGACGTCTGGGTCTGACAGGAGGAAAAGGAAGATCGGCGATGACTCGTGGGATGATAATGGTGGTGGCAAGTCATCTGGTAAACCAGGGTTTACCAGGAAGAGTGCTTCCACAGCAACCCGTTCAGAGTATTCTGCTAGAAAAGGTGACAGGTTGAGGTCTCAAAATTTGGATGAGGATGGCTTGTACTCTGGCAGGAGTAACAGCAAGGCTTCTGGTATTAGTAGAGGGGTCAAGGGTCGATTGGTGCATGGCAAGAATGTGGACACGTCCAAGGGGAAGAAGTTTGGTGAATCTGCAGAGTTCAGACGTAAAAAGGGTGGCACTAAAGATGTTGGTCTGGATGAGCAGGCTGTGGATAGCAATAATTCTGATGACTCAGGTAGTATTACTGAAGAAAAGAAACCCAGACCTCGTCTTACTCGAGTACTAGACCGGACTGGAAAGAAAGTAAAGCCCACTAAGAAGGATGTAGTTCCTGATTCTGAGGAACCTACTCCGAAGAAGAAGAGAAAGCGAATGAAACTAGATCCGTACGACACTTCGAACAAAAGAATTGATGAATTTCCTCCAAAACAAGATGGTGAGAATTCTATCTTTTTATTTTTTTAAAAAAAGTGCTTAACTTTTAGTGGTTGTTTCTTCATGCATAGAAATATTATTTTTCATTCCATTGTTGTGTGCATGACCATAAACCCTGTAAAGTAAACTCGTTCAAGGATGTTTTCTTGCTTTCTGGAAATCATGTTGCAACTCCTGTCCTCAAGTGTAGCAACATAGGTTAAATTATTTCATTTGAAGGGTATTAAGGTTGGTCCAAAGGAAATGTTTGCATCCTTAGTATAATTATGAATTCCCTTATACGAAGAAAGAATGCTATACTTAGGGATGTCTTAGGTCTGGTTGCGTTAAGACTAGTTATTCCCCCCTTTTGGTAGTGTAGTGTGGACCAGTTGGCAGTGTGATTTTTTTTTTCCTGGATTCTGAAAATAATTGTTTTAGTTTACTTGCTTCCCTTGTGTACACTAACGGTCTTTGAAAAAAGATTTATTTTTAGTGGTCGTTTCCTTCATGCATAGAAAGAATTTTAAATTCCATTGTTGTGTGCATAACCATAAACCCCGTGAAGTACCTTGATCACTGATGTTTTCTTGCTTTGTCTTTGGAAATCGTGTTGCAATTCCTGTCCCCACGTGTAGCAATGTAGGTGAAATTGTTTCACTTGAAGGGTATTAAGATTGGTCAAAAGGAAATGTTTGCATCCTTAATATAATTATGAATTCCCTTATACGAAGAAATAATGCCTATACTTTGGGATTTCTTAAGTCTGGTTCCGTTAAGCCTAGTCATGTCCCCATTTTGGAAGTGTGAGTGTGGACTAGTTAGCAATATGATTTTTTTCCCCTGGATTCTGAAAATAATTGTTTCAGTTTACTTGCATCCCTTTTATACACTGACGTCTTTGGAAAGATATTTATTTATAATCTGTTTCTTTTGTTCTTGTTTTTATATGTTTCTTCTCCTTTTTTTTTCTTTTTAAAGTTTCAAATGCAGAGAAAGTTCTGGAGAAGTGTTCACCTGAAGAGACTGAAATGTCTATAAATGCTAAGTTCCGTGCTATAGAGCCAAGTTCCTCCATCCTTTCATATGTGGAAGATAATGTACACACTGCTGGCTCCCCTCAACATTTGCTCCCCACAATAAATCCATTGTGACAGGATATTACTGTTTTTTTTTTTTGCAGCTGTTAGGTCGTAGGCGCCTAAATGAGCTAAAAAATGCTGGCTACAACATCAAAATTTCTGCTCCGCTGGATAATGCACCCTTCTCAACCAGCACAGAACGTGAGCGGATTGAAGAAAGTGTAAGAACGATGCTATATAATCAGTACCTGAAAAGTTTCTTCGACTGTGTCTGAGTTGTTATACAGTTGCATCTGGTGCCGTATGGCTTAAGATATTGTCGTGTTGTAGATTACAGGCTACATTAAGTAATTGTTGTTCGCATAAACTATTGACAGGTGTTCAGAAATAAGTTGGAGTTCTTTGCCGCTGCAAAGATCTCTTCGTCATTCCCTCCTCCTACAATTCCAGAGATAGCATTTGCAGGTAACTCATGAATGAAAGAATATTGTGTTTGGGATATTTTAGGTGTATCTGATGTCTTGGTTGGTTAACTCACTGAGTTATTAGGTGTATCAAATGTTGGGAAATCATCCCTACTTAATGCACTTACAAGACAGTGGGGTATAGTGCGAACATCAGATAAGCCAGGACTTACTCAGGTACGGTGCAATGAAACTGCAAAGATCAGATAAGCAAGAAAGGAGTTATTATTCTCTTCTAATCGATTGGTGTTCTTAAAATTTGCATTGTTTGTTTGCACTACTTCTTATTGCAGAGTATAAATTTCTTTCGACTTGCATCGAAGTTATGCCTCGTCGACTTACCTGGATATGGTTTTGCTTACGCTAAGGAAGAAGTTAAGGAGTCGTGGCAAGAGCTTGTATGCACGATGAAATCTGAATATAATGAATTATGTTATGTTGCATTCTGTGTCAGTTAATCCATGTTATTCTTAGTTCTTACAGCTATTGTTGTGATTCGTAGGTCAAAGAATATGTTTCAACCAGGGTCGGCCTAGAAAGAGTGTGTCTTCTTGTCCACACTAAACGGGGAATGAAACCATTGGACTATGAGCTTGTAGATTTAATGGAAAAGTATGTCTTCCTTGGCCTTTCGTTCAAATACACCAACAATTTTCTTTTTTATTTCCAGTTTCGAACAGTTTGTGATTTTTGCATGGTCATGAAGCAAGTAGATCATAGTCAGTGAAATGGAAGATTCATGATTTTGCCTCTGTTTCTGTAACTGACATTCCCAAATGTGCCCCTCCAGACACAAGACACCATACCAGATTGTATTGACCAAAACTGATTTAGTTTTCCCAATAGATGTCGCTCGCCGTGCCATGGAAATCCAAGAGGTTCTCTCCTTAGTCCTTACATTTCTGACATGCACATTTCCAGTTTATTATCTAACATAAGTGCATATATTCTCAACTGCAGAGCCTTAGGAAGAACAAGTCAGTGGTAAATCCAGTGGTGAGAAGTTCGATTCTTTTCCTACATGTGTATTCTTTGCCAATTGGTGAAATACAGTATGTTTATCATGAGATGTGATCGTTATTTGGTGCAGATGATGGTGAGCTCTAAAACAGGAGCCGGCATACGCAACCTCAGAGGGGTGCTTGGAAAACTAGCTCGCTTCATCAAACCATAGCGAGGCTCATGACAGTTTGGACTCTGCTGACTTGATTGTACGAACAAAGGGTCAAACGCCTCTGGCATTTTTTGTCTTTAGTTATGAGTCAGCAGTCATTTTTTTTCTTTGAGCGCATCATTCAATTCAGAGATCACATTATGCAACAGGGAATGTACAACGACTAGAATTTTATGAAATAATAAATTAAGTGCGATGGCTCCGATGGATCCTGGTGTTTCCTGACATTTTCATCTTGTTACGGATCCCCAAACAATCAAAATTAATGTCCGTGAATTGGGAACCTGCGGTCAATTTTGCTTAAGTGATGATTCGATATATACTTGTTTTCGTTCAGAACGCATGCCGTCTGTGTCCACCGCTTGAACGAGTAACAGCGATCGAAGAGAAATGAGCAAAACAAAGACAATGAATTAAAACCGGGCAAAATAACAGGAAGTGATACAAAATGCATTTCCATCCGATAGCAACCAACCAACAATTTGATATCACATTATACAAGTCTTCAGGCAAAAACGCTAACAGGGATGATAGAGAACATAAATTGTACTACATGAACATAACATCAACCGGTACAGCAACTTTTCTCAAGAGTAATTATCCCATCAGTGACAAAATCTAAGTCCTGAATGCATTCCTGAACTTAGGCGCGAGGAGCAGCAGCAGCTGCTGCTGCGGGAGGAGCACCAGCACCTGCGCGTGGTGGGCCACCTTGTCCTGGCCTTGGGCCATCGTCCTGAAAGCAGAATTAAAATAGTATAAACATTAATGATCAAATACGTGCATACAGCAAAGATGATTACAGAGCAAAAGGGTTGATGGCTAGAATTAAACAGAGGTCAAAGCAGAATATCGCACTAGAACTCTTGCAATAAATATAGCAACTCAAAACATGATGCAGCATGAATGATTTTCTACATGAAAACTGAAATATCTCATCTTTAATGATCAGCTAAACATAGAACTGGTTTAGCAGACAAAGTGAAGGAGATGATTATTACATATCAGGGACAACTTCATCCCAAAAGGCATATGACAGTAGCCGCCAATGGGGCAGACGTAGTCCCCCAAAGTAAATGTCATCACCCATAAGTGGGTTAATAATAGTATAACAAAAGAAAAACTATTCTTGCTCAAAAGACAAGCTGATGTCTTCCACAAGCGATAGCCTAAAAGTAGGAATGTAGGTAACCATTTTATCACATTGTTTGCATTCAGGAAGTTATGAATAAAGTAGGAATCAGCCATAACACATAAGCCTGCAATGCACCAACACATGTTGATCTACGCTTTCGTTGACGCATCCATTGCAACATATACACAATGAATGCAACGCCTATAAAAGCGATAATAACATAGCACTTATATCATGTAGTTGAACTAAGCTGGACTCAATTTGCATAGAAAACAAACAGGTGCAAAGAAACATACCCTGCGCCTGAAGCGCTGCGGGGGCTCACGGTTCCTCCTGTTCTCACGAGAGCGAACACGAACGATGTGAGCATGGATTGCACATGAAACACAGTGATGGACCTTGGCATACAGCTTGGGGAGAACGTATCCTGCACAGACGAACAAAGTAATGATACATCATCTGTAAGCTAACTAACAAGATAAATAACAAGAGGTATCTTTACCATCATGCACACAAGCCTCTTGCACATCTCTCACAGCAGCCTGCTCAACAATGTTCCTCACCAAGAACCGCTTGATAGCCTTGTCCTGTAAGCAACAAAGTTCAAAAGTCAGATACCATTTATAGCATGAATTTGATGAGTACTAGCTTAACCGCATTGGTGCATCTCCAAATTCCCGTCACTATCAATTATCAGCAGCAATATATAACATGTCACAGACAGTAATTCGATGACAACACGAACAAAATTTAGCATCATGCTACCCATGAATACTTGACATCAGACTCGAAATTAACGTATAATAGCATCTGTTACAACAGGGCGAAGGTGACTAGTGCTGAACCAAGAGATATATGCAACTCAGGCTTGAGTTGCAAGTGGCAGACAATGACAACCCAATACCTCCTACGCCAACACTCTCTACTACAGAAGGAACTCCACCCATCAGACATCAGTCGATGTGAAGGGAAATGTAAAGGTACCTTGGGGCAGCATTTGGCGCAGTTTGAGCAACGGATGTACTTGACGTGTCCACGCCCGTGCTTGTTGCGACCGCCATTCCTCCGCTTGAACGTCTGCCCACAACAATCATGATCATCAGTGAGCTTACAGCGGCGAATAGAGAGATTAGAGGGAGAAAGATCGGATGCTACGGTTCCGTGGAGCTTACCATGGCTGCAGGCGCTCGACGCAGCCGCTGAGGAGAGGGAAGGCTAGGGTTCGAGCCTCGAGGTGTGCGGCGGCGGCGGCGCGAGCGGGTGTGAGACGGGGGTGGAAGCGACGGGTGATGCATTTTGTAGTGCTCGGAATGGAACCCTATTGGGCTGTTATGGGAAGTGGACTTCCTTGGGCCCGATCTGCAGAATTAATCGGCCCATGGACTACAGTTTTGGGTCTTCCTTTCCGTGAATAAAGGCCCGCCGCTTGGAACGCAGGGAATTTGAAGCAAGAGGACCTTGTACGTGTTCTGGTAACTTTATGGGCCATCTGGTATGCAAGGAGACAGGCTATACATGAAAACTCTTTCCGTGAAAGGGGTCTTGGCCTAGTGGTTAAGACATCCAAGTAGCACCTCTCAGGTCCTGGGTTCGACTCCCTGTGGGAGCGAATTTTCAAGGATTTAACGGAATTTGTTCTTTCAGTAGTAGGCGACGCTCCTGTCGACAGCGAGGCGCCAGTGGTGACTTCGTATCTCTAGATTTGCCGGCCCAGTCTTCGAAGATGCTCATAGGGGTAGGGTTTGCGTACGTGTGTTCATAGGAGTGAGTGTGCGTGCGTTGTGAGTGTCTGAGTTGTACTGTGTAATCTCAAAAAAAAAAAACATGAAAACTCTTTCCAAAGTCCTCTCTCCACGCATTCTTTTGTTAAACGTTTTGTCCAGGATCTGGAATTGACTGATAATAAGACAACAGCAGGAGGAGGTAACCAGCAGCCAAACCAGTTACGTTGGATAGCACCTCCAGCTGGAATGTTGAAAGTCAATGTTGATGCGGCGATATCGAAGAATAATCCAAAAGCTTCTGTTGCCGCAGTGGCGAGAGATAACTCAGGGTGTTTCATTGGTGCTTCAGCTGTGGTGTTCGACGGGATGAATGACCCTGAGACGATGGAGGCTTTGGCCGTGAGGGAAGGCTTGGCTTTGGCCGCTGACCTGGTGATGAGGAGTTTTCGCCTAGCGAGCGACAATGTCAATGTAATTAGAAGCATTCAGGGGCCTGGCTTTGGTCAGTACGGGCATGTTGTGCAAGAGATCAAGGTAGCAGCATCTACTTTTGAAGTAGTGGACTTCGTGCATGAAGGGCGAGCAGCTAATGTTGACGCACATCGACTCGCGAGAAGTGCTATCTTTGATGTAATAGGTAGACAAGTTTGGTTGATGTCTCCGCCTGATGGCGCTTGTATTACCTATGCTCGTGATGAGTAATAAAGTGTCTGGTTCCTCAAAAAAAAAAAAAAATCTACGCCTCAAAAGTTGCTAAAAGAAAAAAAACAATCTACGCCTCAAAAAAAAAAATTGACTCCCATCTCCATGAATCGAGGTTTGACTCCCATCTCCATGTCACATGCAGACGAAATGTGTTCGCGAGGGTTTCGGCCGTCGCCATAATGCCATATCCTGTGTCACGTAATTGTGGAGTACTTTCTGGCCCAGTTTGCTCAAATCTTAAACTTAGCACAAAATGGGAAGGAAGCCTACATTTGAGCATTTGTTTCGAACCAGTAGTTGTTTTTCCTATCTTTACACTCGATAAAGGAGCTTCTTTGTATTATTTCACTGATATTTCATACATGTCCATATGTTTCTTATATAATCTACGTTCAAAAGTAATGTATCATTGAACAGTCTTGGATAGCACAGAATAAATTGGAACTGTAACTTTTTAACAAAAATGACAAGGGAAGGACGAGCTTATCATAGATATAATGAGTTCATGGTACAAATTATGTATTTTACAACACCGCCCAATCGACCAGACTTAAGCAGTTGAGCTCTAATTTCACCGTGTTAGTTATAGTTTCATAGACCATAACTAAGATCTGTCTGGAAGAGCACCAGAATTGTTTTTTCTATTCCTGTTGCACAGCTACACTCGGAAACACCCTGCCTCTCGATTGAATACCTTTTGCATTCAAACGTGAAGACTGAAAATTTAATCTATCAGCCAAACAAAACTGCTATCTCACTGGTTGCTTCAACACATCTGCCAAGTATCCAATATGCATTATATTGAAGCCCCATCAAGTATCAACAGCCTAGGCTTGTGTATATTGCCTGGCAAAATCATGGCATCCTAGTAGGCTCAGTCGCAATATAGTCTAATCATGGAGTCAGCACCAGCAGTAAACAACCAAGGTTGTTTGGGATGGAACTTGCAGTCCAAAACACCTGCAAACCAAGAGGAAAAGAACTGATAGTTAATTATTGCTAAATCTTGACAGTAAATGAAATTTGTGCCATCATTTGAATCAACCGAACAAAATAACTTTCCAAGAAACAGAATAGGGGAAAAACAACTTTGTCATGCATTACTGCCGCAGTGCGCCTCCAGGAATGCAAATACTAAGATTATCTGATCCTATTCTTTTTAAATGGTCTTACTTCTGTTTCAGTAACATATTTAGTTATTCTAAGTTAACCAGAAGTGCATCTATAGCCAAAAAAAAGGGTCATTAAATTGGTGTTGGCATCCGTATATTTTCTCAAATGCAATCATCCGATTTCTTAGATCATTTACAGGACACAAGACATTTCTTGTTTATCGCAGACGTTTGTGACACTGTTAACAAACCAAAATGGACCAATTCCTCGCATGCCACTAGAAATTGTTTCAATCACAGATATGCCATTGTTTGTATCTATGATGTGTGGGTCTCAAGTGCCATGGCATAGCAATGAACACCAAAGCTGTGAAAAATGATGAAACTGCATTGGTGCTTCTAAGACCACTATCTAGGCTACTCGGATGAAAATAAGAAAACTTCAATGGATGTGAACAAAAAATCTAAGTGAGGAAACATGTAAGAGTGAATTATTGAGCCAATTGGAGGCATACCTCTTCCATCTGAACTAGAATGGCCACGAAGAATTTCCAATGGTACAATAAGTGGGTTCTGGTTCAGATCAGAATAGACCATTCCATGAAATACATATGATGTACAATCCTCGGAGGACGAAGCAAAAAGAGGGTACTTTCGGTGAAACGTAACTCTGGTAATATCCTTCGAATGGATCCTGAAATTCAGCAAATATAAGTTACTAGTGTTTCAAAAAAAAAAGGGGGGGGGGGGGGATAACCATAAAATCAAAGACAAAAACAGGTTGACGGAACGTTGCAAATTTAGATTTTCAAAAGAGATTACTGTGTCCTCTGTGCCATGATAAATCAATAAAAAACTGTAGTTGACAATTTTAAACAAGACACCAACAGGCAGTAAAACGGTTTCATAAATATATGACCATCACAATTAAAGCATGAGCAACCTACAGAAGATATCTTATAAGAACAAAGTGGAAACATATGAGAACCATCTTTATGGTGCATATCAAAAAAAAAATTCCCATTAATTCTCCAGAAACAGAGACTTCCTTCAGAAATACCAGCAAAATAGTTCATTTAATGAGACAATATTATTCCCTGACTGTCCATGGAGATCCTAAAACAAATTATTCATCTTTTCCTTTTAAAACGGAATCAAAATAAGAGAAGAATAATACTTTAGAGTCTTGTAGGGTCGCGTGGATAGATCAGTATCAAACCAACATAGTTTGCCATCTTTGCTTCCGACAATAACATTATCACCTACATAGAAGAAATGTGAAGTAATCACAATACTAATACACAAATATTGATAATAACCTACTACCTACCAAAATGTAAAAAAAATTCAAGTCTCAAAAGATTACACGACTGGCAATAATAACCATAAATCTGAATTGTGATGTGTGACCTACCACCAGGATGGACTGAGATAGAGGAAATCTCACGAAGACCTGACTCCAACTTCTTGACCAATTGTGCCTTTTGGAGATCATAAACCTGAACAAACTTCTTAGTAGCAACAAAGAACATCTTCTCACTTGGGTGGAATGCAGCTGCAACTGGAAGCCCGGGCAGTTTACGGAAAGGATGGTGCGAATTCTTCTTTGAGAGCTGGTGCAACAATACAGCTCTTGTATCGCGTACATGGGAATTAAGTTCAACAGTTGATGTGAAAATTAAAATGAATGAGCTTATTGGCCTACAAGATTCCCATGCATGTCAAACTAACTATAGACTGGAGGGCCAACACATAAAAAAACCAGAAAACCCTCGCACACTTGAAACAGAAGAGGAATGTGCAGTGATTGTAACCTTTATACTTTATTAAAATTGAAATGCTGCGGTAAATTTTTCCCTACTCTACAGCCCGAAAAAGGAAATAGGCCACATTAACAGTACTTTCACTAAATAATCATAAGCAAATTATCAGACTTAGAGTGGATGGAAAAGGTATGAAGGATCAATAGAAAAATTCTTTATTCTGATCTACCTTTTTTTTTTGTTGAATTGTCAGCCTGATCTAGGATATTAATCTGATGGAGCACAATGATCTAAAACAAAGTCACACGACTAGAAAAGGATATCACTTGGCACAATTGTGGTGAAGTAATCTCCCTTAAAATGCCAGTCCACATTTGCAACAGCCTAAACAATAAAGGAATAGTGAGAAAGGAAAACAAAGAGTAATTAATTCAAAGGAAATAATATTCAAAAAGAAAATCTGGGAACTAGACCTTTTGATGAATCAGGGTGATTCCGTCAAGTTTTTCATGCTTCACCCACCTCACAACTGGTTTCTTGTCATCTGTCATATAAAGATATTATCAGAAGACTGAAAAGGCAGAAAAACAGTGGAAACACTGGTTGGCTAACAACACAACTCACCAGCACCAGCTTCAGGAGCTGATTCATCCATAAGGAGGAGATCTTTTGCCCTCATCTGCGCTTCTTCACTCCCCACCTCAGCATTAAGGAGTAACAGGTCATGGTCCCTGCATAAAATAAAATAAATAGCGTGAATAAATAAAGCTTACGGAAAGGAAAAGCATGGTGGAGAATAGCAAAGGCTTACACAATAGCAGCAAGAATAGGCCTATCAGGCAAAGGATTCCAGGCAATATGACGGACTTCACCACCGACTTTCCAAACCTTAAGACAGCGACCAGTTTCAACCTCCCAGACCCGAATTGTACCATCAGAAGAACCTTCAGAAAAGAAGAAAATGTAACTAAAGACTGTCACTCAGTTTTATGAAATAATTTTCTTAAGTGGATAAACCTGCCTGCTCGTAATATTAACTCTAGAGTCTAGATACATGATAAATCATACCCAACATAAGTACCAAAGCAATTGCAGCTGTTCCGAAAGCAACTGACTAGTACGACATCATTCTCGTTAAAGTTGTCCCAAATATAACAATGATAGTAGATTTCACTCAACAAAATGAAATAACCATAATGAATAGACTTAATTAAGAGCATATCGTAGTCACATGTTCTGCGCAATAGTGATTGACACTCATGAGACTTTTTACCTCCCATATCACGTGAATTCAATAAGAGGTGCAATGTTTACTCCTTAATCCAAAAATATCAGAATATATGAGAAGATCACCTTTATAGTACTGCAGTGCTAACCTAAGTTCTAACATTGGAAATCATAGAAACGAAATATGAACAGTGCATACCAGATGCAAGCCACTGCCCTGTTATTTCAACTGAAATGGACTTCACAGGAGCGTTATGGCCCTTGAACTCAAGATAACAAGTTTTCGGGTATGGCCTTAAATCCTTTTTACTTGGTAACTTTGGCTTGAGTGATTCAGGATCGATATTAATCTGTGAAATTATCAAATAACCATAAAAATTAGAAACAAACATTACCTTTCAAAACAATGAATGATATGTAAAGTAAAATATAGATTCCACTTACGCGCTTTTTGCGGGTTCTAGGACATAGATAAAGATCCAAGCACCTATCGAAACCTTCCCTCAAAGCCAGTGGCGGAGCCAGCTGCAAACTGGAGGGGGGGCCATGAACAGTATTTATCGTGAGCGAACGACTGGGTAGAAGAATAGCGTCTAGAGCTGGCTTTGCGGACGGGCAAGAAGAAGCACAACAGGAGTGTGAGCTGACTTTGGCCTTGTTTTCCTTGGGAATTTTCCTCAAATGCTACGGCACCATGGCGAGCTACTGATCTTATCTGCTCAAATGCTATTGGACCTTTGGAATTTTACTCAAGGCAAGGGGGGGCCGGAGCCCAGGTTGGCCTGAACCTGGCTCGCCCCTGCTCAAAGCCTTCTCATAAGCAGGTACACTTCGAAGAGACTCAAATCTGGTAAAGCAAATAACTCAAAAATCAAATAACTTTAGAACATGTCTTAAATAAATGCGTAATGGAAAACGAATGGTAGCAATAATACCGTCTTGGAATAAATTTTGGACGATCCTCCTCGTACATAAGCTGGTATGAATCAATTTCCTCTTGTGTGGGAATATATTCAACAGAAGGATTGTATGACTCTTCATGACCTGAATAACCATGAAGCATCAAAAAATAATACTCAAACATGTATATGAATGGTCAGTGATTATGACAAAAGATTGCCTTATTCTGGAAAAAAAACAATAAACACCTGGTAAATTTGGTTTAGGAGCTGGAATGTAACTCAGTCCTTGCCGTTTATTGTCTGCTGTGTCAGTTTCGTCTCCCCACAAGAGATAATACTTAGGCTCCTCCTTTGGCTCGTCAAACTTTATCCATCCATTACGAATGGCTCTTACAAGTTTAACAACCTGCCACCAGAGCACATGAGCTTAGACTTAACTGAGCAGTGACATAAATGACTTAGCACGCAATGCCATTACAGAGCAGTTTAAGAAAGGTCAATTTGTGTAGGTACTGATCCTACTATGTTCATATCCACAAAACGGGATTTCATAGTGTTCAAACAAATAAGAAGCTATGCAAAAGAATAAAAGCAGTATAACCATACTTTCTACTGAAGTGGTTATCTGCTACAATTACTTTTAAATACAAAGAATTTTTACTTTTTAATACAAAGAATTTTCAATGTCGCTAGACATTAGGCTGGGAGGTGGACGTAGTTAGCTGCTACGCACTTGTTCCCATCAACTTACCGAGTGGTACTACAGCAATTTCCCCCAAAATAAACGTATATACTGTTCTAAATAAGTTAGATGCCAAACAATAAAGCATAGTTTTAAAAGTGATCAAAGAGACAAAGTTGCCAAACGATCAAGTAGCATATAAATTATCGCATATTAATTATATCATTGGAGAGAGAATACTCTTAATAGGATCAATTATTTTTTAAATATGGATGTAAAAACTCTGAAAAATAAAATCAAAATCCATGTAGCCAGGTATGGCTTGAAAGAAATAGCTCATAGATAATCAAAATAATCTAACAGGAGATAGAGTTGAGATGGAGGAGCACCTTCTTCTGCTCCCACTTTGAGGGCACAAATCGTCTCTTTGGCTCAGGTGCACTAGAAAGTGGGTGACCTTTATCATCATATTCAAACCAATCAACATAATCCTGAATAAAATTATAATCAGCATCCGAGTCTGTGTATAACTAAATAAACAGAAACTGAATAAAATAATAAATTGTTAAAAAAGAATCCAATTGCACAAATCTTGATAACAGCTACTGACATGATTCATTCAAAATATAAAATTATACAAGTATTTGTCATACATCAGCGAAACTATAGGTCCTTTTGGCAGAACTCTAACTCCATGGATTCTTGAAACTGTGCTAGCTCAAAAATCTTCGGAGCTGGAGCTGAGGGTACATTGAATACATTTGCGAGCAATATAAATTACTTTAGACCAAAAATAAGGGCATGGACCACTCTATTTTGCTTACAACCAAGCAATAAGTCAGCAAGGGGTAAGTAAGCACCATATATTGTACTTGATAAACGACAGAGTGAATCATCTAAAAGTTTCAATAAAAGTACACATCCATGGTGATTACATTAGGCCTAGGGTGACCATACGAAAATTAGCACCTTGAGTAAACAAACAATGAAAATAGATAAAGATGGTAATACTGATACATACTGGATATGGATCAACATTGCTATGTGGCGTCTTTCCTTTCAACATTCTACTAATTATCTTAGCCTCTTCCTTTGTAATCTTCACCTCCTCGTCATTATACTCATCATATATTTTTCTCCTATACTTGCCAACAATGGAAAGAAATGATAACGTGTTAAATTTAATTAGCAAGAAAAGGCATTCTATATGCAAACGACCAGATGTGCAAGGTTAAAGATAAAGAAATGGTACAAGCTAAACAATAATATGCATGCACTAATGGCTCATGGAGATTTGAAATTTGGATATTCGAATAAAAATGGTTTTGATGAACTTTTCAAGCATGTCTGCAGTAAACAAGGTCTAAACCTGGATGCTGAATCAGAGCGATTTTCATTAAATTGTTTATTGCATGCTTCATAGGCATATTGATTGTCCACAAAAGACATGGGCTAGATTAAATCAAAATGATTTTCCAAAACAGCATACTCTATTTGTTGTAACATTTCAAAATATTTATAAATATTGTGGCAAAACCTTCACAGTTTGAAGCCCAACTTAGCAATACATTAGTGTTTTGAAATGACTCAATTACTCGCATCCTTTTAAGTTGTAACATGTTCTCTCTTTGTGTTAAGTTCTAATATGAATTTACTCTGCGATCCAAGCTTTGCGTACTGTGCTCTGTGAACACCCAAGCTTCAATAATTTAGCAGGAATGATGGCAACATACACACTTTCACGACCAAATGCACATCATGATAGAAAGACAAACTTAACGGGAAGAACTATTAGCATAACTGCACAAGGGAAAAGATAGTAATGAAACAGATATGGTGCATATAGAAAATCAACCCCAGGAAAGGTCCTCTGGTGCTTCAATTCGGGACAATACAATATCTCAAAAGCAAAGCAAGAAACAACATGCCAATTCTGCTTGAGCCTTACCAATTCTTGGCATCATCAGCGTTCTTGAGGAATGTGCCGATGCGGTCCTCCCTATCTCGTTTCTTGATCTTCCTCCCTTCGATGTCATATCCGATATGCTCCTCGTGCTTGTACCACTCTAGTGGCACATCGCCTACTGTATTCCTCGGTGCCACCTAAACAGAGTAGGAATCCTCATCACATAACACAATCTCAAATGCCCAAATTAAAGTACAAAGAGACATAGTATTCCGCTAATCAGTATGTTAAGTAACTCAAGCACTAAGAAAGCAAGTTTTTCACCTCGTCCTCGGAGGAGTCGCTCTCTTCTACCTCCTCGCCTGTCTCATCGGACTCAGCGTTAGAGCCCTCGCCGCTGTCCTCGAATGACAGCGAACCCTGCAGCCAAGAAATCCATGCAGATGCCTCAGCAGTAGCTCGAAAAACTGGCCTCATCATTCTGTAGAATTTTTGTACTGACTGGCAGACTTATTCTGTAGTAAAAATAATACCTCGTCGTCCTCGGACCAGACTCCGTCGCTCCACGGCGACTCATCATCGGAGACGTCGTCCCGCTCGTGCTCCCCATCGCTGTGCCCCATTCCCGTCGAGGGAGAGCGTCCGGGTGTCGCGCGAGTAGGGCGGCGGGGCGTTGTTGAGAGTGTCGTCACCTCGTGAGGAAGGCAGGGAGGGGATGAGAGGGGCGGGGCTGGGGGCGTGGCGGCGGCTGGGAGTGGGAAGCAGGGTGGCTTGGCCGCCTGGTTGTGTTGTGTTACGGCAGCGGAGGAGAGGCGGAAGGTGGAGGAGCCGGAGGCGGAGGCGGCGTGGGCTAGGGTTTTAGGAGAGGGTTACTTCGCGCCGAGCGCAGCCGTGCGGCGAGAAAACGGCGTCCTCTGCACAGTGGCCAGCGACGGAACATGGTTGCTCGCGCGCCTGCCTAACCGCGTCAAGCGCGCCGGCCCAGGAAGCCGAGAGTGCGTGTGCCGAACCCAAATAGCCCAGAAACAAGGACTTCGTAGGCCGAATTACGCGTAGGCAACCCGGAGAGGCCCAGTGGAAACCGTTCGCATGGTTTGCAGGACAAAATTCAAAGTTTCCCTCAAAAAAACCAAAAAAGGAAAAAAATCAAAGCACCATTCCGCAAGCCATGGTGATGCTTTTGTCAAAAGAAAAAAAAGTCATGGTGATGCTCAGATTCTTCCCCGTCACCCAATTTGGCAAGAGTGATGGGATGCCGAACAGTGGCACCGATGAAATATAGCTAGAGACAAGTGCTTTGTCCTCCGGAAAGGCGCTCCAATAATGCGAGATACATGCGACCACGGTCCACAGTGCTACCACCAGGCCGGCCGCAGATGTGTGTGGTGACGCCGCAGCAGCACTAAGCATCACCTTGTGATTGTGAAAAAGGAGAAAAACAATGAAGTGCGTGACTCACATAATGCCTGTGACTTGTGAAATACAGTATAGTATTGACAAAGGAGGGTGTAGGACAGTGACCTCCTACCAAACATCAAGTTTAAACCACAAGCTCATGCTTATAATATACTCCACCGATCAGCGGACCTGACCTTTCTTGAGAGCTCAATCTCTTTAGCTTATTGTATCAAAGCAGAGCCATGGATCCATGGTGTGATGCAGTGACAAGAGTTGCACTTGCACGACATGGGCTAGAAGAAGAAGACCCGGTGATGGAGATGCAGCAAGCAAAAATTAAAAGGGGCAACACAGATGCAGGTAGCCTTGTCTGGTTTCATGATCTGGTCTTCTGTTGCTGGTGGAGGAAAAAAACAAGGGGGGTTATCTATGTGATGTGCATGCATGTTTTCCTTGCACACTTTTGGAGCGCAATCATTGGGGTTTATTGGGTGTGTCTGTGTGAGGTCAGGCGTGGACCCATGCATTGCTCCAAGATTTTGGATCTTGGCCCCTCACGCATCAGCAGCCATCAGTCCATCTCACACACACTGTAGCATATGAGAATCGGGGTGTTCGGTTGGAGGATGCAGTTGCAGTTGCAGTTTCAATAGTGAGAGAGAACACTGTAGCGGAGGATTCGCGCACTGTAGCAATCCAGTTGTCTGTAGCAGCCCAAACAGCAGCAGCCGGAGGAAATTCCGGCTGCCGAACACCCTCAATATCTGGCCCTGATTCCTGAAGAGGGAATTGTACCCCTAAAATCCACAAATAAAATTTTCCAAACAACTGCCGCCATTTGTTCACTCACAGGACAGATCATACGTAGCATTAGATGCAATCATTTATTAGCAAATACGTGACAATAGTAAAAGCATGTTGAAAATAGAAATGCTTGTTGAAATGTCGATGCGTCCCTCGTGCGGGCGGCAGAAAAGTAAAATAAAAAACAGGGCATGCATCTCGTGGTCGCATTTCAGTCTTTCGAGTGGAGTACAGTTTTTACGCAGCGGCGACCTGACTGATCAGAGTTCCAAGTGGCAACTGGCAAATAATTTGGGCGTACCTCAACATAATGAATGGTAATTAGGCTTGCTAGTAACGTGGCTAGGTAGCTAGCACGAGCAGGAGGGATTTATAATCTGGACTAGATGCTGCGGTCGTTCTTCAAGTGTTAGGTGGCAGTAGCTAGGTTAGACTTTTCATCGCGCCACGCTGCCACTAATTTGTTTTTCCGTTGACGTCATTCATGTACGAGTATTTCAGTCGAATCGAGATAGCCACGCATCCAGAAGCTTCCGCAAATATGGAGCCATTTCAGAGTTTTGTGGCTTAATTCTCTGTTGGCAGAATTTACCGTACGTTTCAAAAGAGACTTCGGAATGGCAGTCATCGCGCATTCGGAAAAGTCGTAAAATACAATTGTGACACTATCGCGCATTCGGAAAAGTCGCGGCACCAATAATCAGCGAGAGCGAACAAGGGAGAGGATCGATCGCGACGTGACTGGGTGGGGACGTGACGACCTTCAGGTCAACTCCCCGTGCACGAAATTTAAAGCCAATCTGCGGCATTGAACTGGTTGACCGTGCCATCGAAACAGTTTCCTTTCTCCTTTCCCGCGGCGAGCAGGCCCGCAACAACCGACACATCGCATGATTTGGGTTGGACGGATCATCTTGATCGATGCGCACGGCTGAACTGAACCCTCATTTTTGTGCCTCGGCTGCCGGCGGCACGTGTTTCTGCGTCGGTACGTTGAAATTTCGCGGGTGGGAACACAGGATTCAGCGACGGGGATGATGGCCCTGTTTGGCAGGCTGTTTTACTGTAGCCGCTGCGCTGTTTTTCTGAGAGAGAACACTGTAGTCACTGGCAGCAGCACTGTAGCTATGTGAGGGAGGAGCAGCTGCAGCCGCAGCAGCCGCAGCCAACCGAACGGACTGGATGATGTTCTGCCCTGCCGCACCTGCTGCGCCATATGCGTGCCTTTGTTCTTTTTTTTTTTTTTTGAGATGGACGTGCCTTTGTTCTTGCATGGCCGTCGATTTGTATCCTTGCAACAAACATTCTACTTATAAATTTGTAACGAGATCCACGTATGGACTCTTCCTGGTCGCATACCGTCGCGGTGGCGGCGGGCGGGGCACGGGCCGTGAGCTGCGGGGGCGATCTCGCCGGCCGCGGAACGCAGCGACGCCGCACGGCGAGGAAGAAGAAGTCTTCGGCCGCGCGACGAATTCCTTGCGACGCCGACCACGCGAGCGACGACGGACGAAGAACGGGCGCGGGCAGTAAACAGGTAAGAGGATTCCGCGTGAACGGCGTTTTCCGCTCGCTGGCCAAGTGCGGTGCGGTGCGGAGCGGGAAAAGGAGGGACGGAGACGCGGGAGGGGCACGGCCCAAAACCACGTGGAACGGGGTGGGGCCCGCCACGGCAGGGACTCTTCGAGGGACGGGGCACGCACGCGAGACGCGCGACGCGAGTGATGCCGAGGAGCCGTAGCATTCGAGGCCCCCACGTCCTCCGTTCCCTTCCCTCTCGGCCCCGTCAGTCAAATACGCGCACTGAGCAGCAGTAGATAACACAAAGCGCAGCTGTATTTAATTCCCGCCCAAAAAAGAGATTTGGCTATCGGTCCACCGTACACGTTCCCCGCGATTCTAGACATCATGCATCACACTACGATAGCACAAATTTTGACGTTCGGATAAATAGCAGCTTTTACCGTTAAATCTTTAGGAAATGAGGAGTAACATGAGGGGAACATTTCAAGAACATTGGCTCTGTTCGGTTGTGCTATTTTGCACTGTTGGATCGCTGCTGTCACTGTAGCCACATGAGAGAAAATCAGCAGCAGCCAGCAGCAGAAGCCCGCTGAATGAAGCAACAACGTATGCAACCTACGCACAACCACTTTTCTGCTTTTTGTTCGCGTCGTGTTTCTACGTTCGAACGCTCATTGTGATCTTCATCCGTGTATCTTTACACATCCGTAAACGACATAATCTGTTTGTCTGTTGGCTCATTTACACGTCCTTCCGTGTTTCTATGTTCGAACGCTCATTCTCATCTCCATCTGTACTCTTTACACGTCGTAACGACATAATCTGTTTGTCTGTTAGCTTATTTCACGTCCTCATGACATGTTCTTACCTGAACCGTTTTATACTTTTTTCTCATGTCGTGTTTCTATGTTCGAACGCTCATTCTTATCTTCATCTGTACATCTTTACACGTCATAAACGACATGTTTTATCTGTCTATTTGCATATTTATTTACAAGTCCTCATGACATGTTCTATCTTTTTTACTTATCTGTTTATTTCCGCATCATCTTCACCAACCCAATATTCCCATTCAGCATCGTTCGTTATCTTCTCATTATTGTCTCGTGTACAATGCCAATGCACCAAATGCCCCATTGAGCACCAAATGCAAATCTTGGAGTACCTAGTACGGTGCTTGGCTTCAGATATTTTTTAGGCATGGGCGCAATCTGTGGTACGAACACGGGGAGGCATGTCAATACACCTACCAGCTGCTGCCGCTGCTGCTGCTTCCACTCCGCTCCTTCCTGCTTTGGCTTTGCTTTAGCCGCGCCTCTATAAAATGCTGCCCACTGCAGTTGTGCTTACCCCGATACCTTCTCCCCCAACTTTTCCTTCCCCCCGCACGACGATTGACGACGACCAGCCCCCCAACCCCAGCGCCAAATCGCATCCGCATCCTCTACTAGGGTTAGGGTTCCATCTTCAGTCGTGATTTTTTTGGGTGAAATTTTGATTCCGAGTCTTGAGTTCAAATTTGCCGCGTTCAGCTCAGTTTTCGGGAATAATCTTTCCATTTTCTTGTGATTCGTCTGTTGTTTCGAGCCATGTTTTGGGGATATTTTTGGAAAAAAAAATCCGCGACTCAGAGGCGATTAGTTCTCTGGAGCGCGCTTGGGCTGTAATCTGTGCTCTCTCTTTTTCCTGAAAGGAATATTGCAATTTTTGTCCAGCACGCGGCTGCAAAATTTTAGTGGGGAGTGATCTTGGAGTGGCCTCCTTTCTCCGGTTCCTGATCACTTGTGCGGCCTCTATGAACGCGGGGCGCGCGGATTGCGATTCCGGTTGCTTGGGCGCGCTCGGGGGCTGTTCGTGTTAATGCCTCGGCTGTCCTGCTCCTGCAAGTTCGCGGACTCAGACAGCGTCGTTTCCTCCGCGGCGTCAGCGGCGGCGGCGCGCCGCGTGCGGCCAGACACGATGAGCTGTGGCAGCGACGGGTGCCGGGACGGCAGCAACGGTGGTAGCGAGGAGTTCAGGCGGCCCCGGCCCAGCAAGGTCGCGGCTGATGATTTGGTGGCGCCGGGACGGTGCTCGGATGCCACGGCGCCGGCACGGAACTCGGATGCCACAGCACCGGCGTCCTGGATCGACAGGAAGCTGCTTGTTGATCCCAAGATGCTGTTTGTTGGGGACAAGATTGGGGAGGGAGCTCATGGGAAGGTCTACAAGGGAAAGTAAGTATTTACGCATTTAAACATGCATGTCTGTACTCAATTTTCATATGTTTGTGGTATAAGTCATAATTACCTGTATCAAACTATCATTTGTGCCGGATTTGAATTGTCTGCTCTAGTTGTCATACTAGCGCTTCTCGAATTGAATGGGCATTATGCTCTAGAACCTTGAATCGTCTGCTCTAGTTGTCATATTTATGCTTTCAATTATTTCGTTTCTCATTGTTCCTGATCCCTCGAGGTGCATATTCCCTACCTTCATTAGTTATAGTATTTCACAAAGCCATGACTAATACTCACTTCGGAGTCCAGGCTTCCAATTCCAGTACTATGTTTAGGCTCAATGGGCTGAAGTATGCTTATATCCAAATATTAGTGATGAGCTATGCCATCCTTGAGGACTTCCAACAAAATGTTTGTCATGATGGCATGGCATACTGAGGGTCTCTAACGTGCTTTTGCCTTTTCAGCAATGCTATTCTGTCGTAGATAGCTGTTGGAACCACAAATTATATGGCATTCTTATCACACGAGAGAACTTGTGTCATTGAACTTTCATGTTGATGTCATAAAACTTTTTCAGGTTTTCCTTTTTCATTTGCCTGTGAGCCTGTCAATATATCTATGATCTGCAGTTGATTTTTCCTTGTATGCTTCAAATAGGTATGGTGATCAAATTGTAGCCATAAAGGTTCTTAACCGTGGCAGTACTCCTGAAGAAAAGGCAACATTCGAAGCTCGTTTCATTCGAGAAGTGAATATGATGTGCAAAGTGAAACATGAGAATCTTGTGAAGGTCTTTTCCTGGCCCCAATGACATGCTTGTGTGTCTAAATTTGCTGATTTCTCTTTAACCTTCTGCTGACACCATTTATGTGCCCATGCAGTTCATTGGAGCTTGCAAGGAACCATTGATGGTGATTGTTAGTGAGCTACTACCTGGGATGTCACTGAAAAATTACTTGAACAGCATTCGGCCTGGCCAACTAGATACACATACTGCAATCAGCTATGCACTAGACATAGCTTATGCAATGGAATGTTTACATGCCAACGGCATAATACACAGAGACCTGAAACCTGGTAAGGATGCTTGAGCTGTTACTCCTGGCTGTGTACAGTTTTACTTATTTTCCTTTTACATACGTTAAGTTTACTTCACATCAATGAAGAACACACACACACACACACGCACGCACACATTCCATAGTGTCTTGATATGATATGGTTGGTCATAGCTTTTATTTAAGATCTCAGAATTCTCATATAAATGTATTTTGTATTCCAAATAATGGTCTTCGATTTTTGAAGAGGTCACCCTTAGTCGTTCAAAGGTGTTTCAGTGTTTGTACCTCTAATCCTTTGTTGCCATTTTCCCCACTTATGTGAGATCTACGGGGCATGCGATTGTATATTCCAAAGTCTACATCGGCATCACCTTTACTTTTCTGCTTATGGTTCTTCTTTAAGATGTTTACCTTGCAATCTCTTTAGTCTTTTGCTTTGCTTCCTTCTTGGATACTCCAATAGTTTCACTTTATATGTTGCTTTTAGTTCTTTATTCTTATTATCTGGTTCTTTGTGCAGATAATTTATTGCTCACAGCAAATCGTAAGAAGCTGAAACTTACTGACTTTGGACTCGCCCGTGAAGAAACTGTGACTGAAATGATGACAGCTGAAACTGGAACTTACCGATGGATGGCCCAGAGGTTGTAACCACAGTTTCTGCATTACCTAAAAGCTAGTAAGATCACATGTTTAAACATTACACAAATAAAGTGTAGCTCATGCTCTTTATTCATGTGATTTTGCAGCTATACAGCACTGTCACACTTCGTCGTGGCGAGAAAAAACATTACACAAATAAAGTGGATGTATACAGCTTTGGCATTGTTTTGTGGAGTTGCTGACCAATAAATGCCATTCGAAGGCATGTCGAATCTACAGGCTGCATATGCTGCTGCTTTTCAGGTATACCGAAAGCATTGCTGACCATACTTGCAACAAGTTAGTAATGTTTCATTTTGTAGATAAAGCTGTTACCCTGTTAGTCCTACTAACCACAATTATAGAAATTGTTGATGTTTGTTTCAAGTCTTTGCTGAAAATTTTGATTGGCTGCCTAAAAGCTAAAATTTTTAAAGATGATATGCCCAATAATTGATTTCCAAGGAAGCATAGGAAGTTATGTTATTTATCCATAGAGATTTATGTTATCACGGAAGGAATTTTTAAAATTTCACTTCTTTTAGCCTTCTGTATCATGTTGGATCACTGGTCCATGGTATTAGTTTCACCACATACCCATGGGTTTGAGATTAAAGATCGATGAGTCAACATCTCTTGAGACTATTATTTCGTAGGAACAGACAGCATAGCCCCATCCAACTGTCATACACAATATTAACACTTATCTTTAACACCACTGTATCCAGGAATCCATAACGATGTTGTTTCTGATACCATTTCGGATATGATTATTCAGCTGCAGTCTACTGATGTCTTCAATTGCACTATACTGATGTGAAGCATATTCCTTGTTTATAACAACAGCAAAGCGCCCACCTTTTCCCGAGGAGACTCCCCAGGAGCTGGTGTTCATAGTACAATCATGCTGGGTCGAGGACCCTGGTATGCGACCCAGTTTCAGCCAGATCATCCGAATGCTTGAGACTTTCCTCATGACGATACCTCCACCGCCAACTTCAGAATCAATTGAAAGTGAGGAATCAGAAGAGACAAAGTCGTCATTAAGCAGTAGAAGCTCCTCTGGTTCCTCGCTCGTTTCGCGTGCAACAAGCAAGCTCTCGGTCGTCCGCCATCTCTTTGCCTCAAAGAAGGCAGGAAACGGGAAGGCATGATGCCATGCCCTGAGAGGCTGAGACGTTTCCTTCGGTGCTGTAAAGATGCTAGCCTAGGTTATGGGTGATACAAGAGGGATCTTGTTCAGTGTAGAGTAGCTGTTGTATTGATGATACAGAAAAATGGTTCAAGGGTAACTTGTGCAATCTCTGTATAGCTCGCAGCTGCTTTACCATTACTTGTTCATGCTTCGTTTTCCCGGCAATTTTCTCTTCGTGCCTATTTGGCGCCTCTGAAATGACAACTAATAGCTGTCCTGAACTCAGGATGACGTGCTGTGGGGTATATAATACGTAGTCACATGGAAATAATTATATTTAAAATATTATACAAATCAATATATATTTAGCTTCAAGCTTCTGTTGATATAGGATCAGAAATAATTGTTAAATATGTATGTTAAGTCTGTATGAGTGTCAAATAAAATAATTAGGAAATAAGTAATAGGTAAAGAAATATAACTAGCACTTCGATGATATTTGGGTAGAATCTTGATTTCGGAGTCAATGAAGAATGTAACTGGGACCTTGCACACCACGCCCGGCCCCTCACGCAAGAAAGAAAGGCGGCGGGACAACTCCAGGCAGAGGTTTACTGGCCGGCCCCCTCATTTCCGGTGGCCTTGCTGTCGGCGGAGGAGGGAGGCCCGGTATCGAGACGTCCTGTCTCCTATTTAGATAGTTAGGTTTTTTCACGGTGGTTGTTTTTGGCGGTGGTCATAATAGTTGTTAAGGTTAGGGCTCCTCTAATGGTTCGGTCGAGAGAGGCGGCGGCGTGCGACGTCAGTAAATTCATCGGCATAGAACAACGGAGGATGAGATGTCTCAACGGTGATGACGAGACGAAGGCGTCATCATCGATGGAGAATAAGGTACTCCAGCCCCTCCTTTGTTTTGCCGTGGTTCGTTTTGACTATGGTTGTGGGCTAGTGAGATTTTGATTTCCGGTGACATCTATCTGGATGTTTCTTGGATTTGTGTTTTCAATCTGATGAACAAGGCGATGATGAGTTCAACGACGGGCTCGACGACGATAAGTTCATTGTATTTACTTGTGAAAGGTTAGTAGTCTATCTTTTTTTGCGAAAAGGATGGATTTCAGTTTTCCCCCATCGGAGATGAGGATGGCGGTGGCAGATGGTGAGATGGCCGTGTTCGTTCAGATCAGAGTTCTCTTCCGTGGCATATCCGTCTGGGATGGTGATCCTAGATGACGAAATTTATGATTCTTTCAAGGTTTCTTGTCTCCTATTAGTGGAGTTGGAATTGTTTCGGGTGTGCTTGTAATCCGAGGATGTAATATGCTTTAATATCAATGGAATTTCGTTTCAAAAAAAAAAAGAAGAATGTAACTGGAGCAATGAAATGGAAATGCATTTTTGATTTACAGTGTATGAATCTCGAAACAAAATATTATTATTGTTCACAAAAGCGAGGCTCTATACAAACGGATCTTCAGTTGTGACAGCGGAAGCCTGAAACCGCATGCCTCTGCCCCATTCCTCCGAGGAGCTCTCTCTGCTCTCTCAGGCCGCGGCGCCATGGCGTTCCCACCGGGGGCCAACCGCGAGGCCTCCTCCTCGACGGGGGCACTCTCGCCCTTCCCTGTCACGGGCAACTTCCCTTCCCGCGCGGCCGGCTCCTTTCCCCTTCAGCACCACTTCCCCGCCAATTCCTACGGCGACGAGGAGGTCGAAGAAGACGAGGGCAGCATGGATGATGAGAGCGACGAGGAGGAGGAGGCCGAGCTGGCGGACGGGACTGCTGGAAGCTCGCAGCAGCGGGGCACATCCTCATTTCCAGGTAAATCTGAGCAGACTGCAGAGGGTTCAGGCCTTCAGCTCTTGCTAGTAATTGAATTATGACTCCTGCTGATCCACGATTAAGTTAGTTTCATCGTGAACTCTATCTGGGTATGAAATTGCTCCGATTTCCTATAGTTAGTGTCGGTGTTATGGGAACCGGGGTTCCCAACACCGGCCAAATACACTGAACTGCCACAGAAGATCCCAATTACATGGGCCATAGTGACAAGACAAGGCAACAAGGAAAAAGGGAGCAGCTCCACGCTCCCCCGTATAGCACATGCACGCACGTATGTGGGCCACCCTGCATGTGAGGATAGGACAGGGAGCTGCCTGCCTGCTGTTGCACGATGGTTGCTGCCCCTGTTTCTCTCTCTCTCTCTCTGCGCAAGGCCCAAGACAGCAGTGGCAGCAGCAGCGCACCTGGCCGGATTCAAGGGCTGATGTAGCAGCGCGCAGCACGGAGAAAAGGAGATGTCCCATCTACTGTACAGCCCATACCTCTCTTTTATTACTTCGGTACGGCCCGATGTGGGATGCCCCTTAGCTGATAAAAGGGAGCACCCGGGGCAGGAAAAGGGGAGACTTCGGCTGGGCTCCTCTTCTTCCTCTCTTCTTCTTCCTCCGGCTGGAGACTTCGGCTGGGCTCCTCTTCTTCCTCTCTTCTTCTTCCTCCGGCTAGAGACTTCGGCTGGGCTCCTCTTCTTCCTCTCTTCTTCTTCCTCCGGCTAGAGACTTCGGCTGGGCTCCTCTTCTTCCTCTCTTCTTCTTCCTCCGGCTAGAGGCTCCTTAGCTCAAGAACATGAGCTCTTCTCTACTGTAATATTCCACCAAAAATACCCAAATAATCCAGACATGCAGGATGTAGGGCTATTAGCCTCCGGGCGGCCCGAACCTGGGTAAAATGTTCCGTGTGTTATTTATTTTACACTAATCGTCTACGAGATTTGCAGCGTGTTCATCCCCTAACCGAATCTCAAGGGGCGGTTCTTGCTAATCCCCCATATGTTGGTTCTCATACATCGACATTTGGCGCGCCAGGTAGGGGGATGAGGCGCTGCTCTCTCTACTCTCTGTTTTCTTGTTCTGTTTTTGCAGTCTTAGCACAAGCCACTGGTGTGCGTATGCATCCTACTGCAACCTGCTGTGCGCCACCGGCGAGCGGCGTGCTGGTGAACCTGCTCCGCGCGCGCCTTTGGCCCCGGGCGGGTGCCTCTGGCCCCGGAGCACGGTTTCGCAGCCTGCAGCAGCTACTGGGCGGAAGACATGCCTGTAGCGGGCGGAGCTCCGGCACACGCTGGCCCGGCGCAGCTCCCGGGGCTACATGCGGCGTTTTCTCCAGCGTGCGGCAGAGGTCCCAGGTCGCGGCCCTCCCGGCTGTACTAATCTGTTTCTCACCTTTTGTTTAATCTCTTGTGATTATTTTATTACTTCGGCACCTGCGCGAGCACAAGTGGGCATGGCCACCAGCTGCACGGCGTGTTGTGTGCACCACCATGTAGCCGCGTGGCTACACGGGACGCATCTTGCTGGTCTGCTGGACCCCACCGCTCACATGCATGCGTGCTGCTGTTGTGGCGCTGCTGTTGGCACGAAACTGACGGAAGGCGCATCCCAGGCAGTATGGGGGCTGGAGCTCTTTGTTTACCTGGTCTAATCTAATCTCCTCTCTTTATTTAATCTTTAACGAATTTTATATTCGATGTACACGGCTGATATGCATGCAGTGGCAAGCATCGGGTCTCCTTTGGAATAAACTGATCCCTCTCTCTCTTTCTTATCACTGTTGCTTTCCTTTGGGCCGCTACTCCTGAGCATGCTGGGCATGGAGGGAACATGCCTACACGTGTGTAGCTTACCCCCATGGCAGCTCGGGAGAACACTTTAAATCGGTCAGGGGCAACGCACGAGCTGGTGGCATCTCGAGATCTCCCGCGACGAGCTCTCTCTGCTGCTCGTGGTTACATCCTCAGCGTGGCGACAACGACGGTCAGGGCCGCGCAGCGAGCCTCGGCAAGGCCGGGGGCTCCGCAATGACGCCGTGGCTCCGGCGACTCGCGGTCGACGTCGCTCTTACTGGGGGGCTCGCCTCGAACTCGCCTCCGGCTTGGGGGCTCACGCCAGACTCTCGCCTCTGGTCGGGGGTGCGGGTTCGCCGAACTCGCGACGCCTACCCGGGGGCTCAC